>CM027118.1:53435981-53636756 GCA_015476505.1 Urochloa ruziziensis
AAATGCAACTACAAGCTTCTCAAATATACAATGAGCAATACAAAGTGCTACAGGTTAGAGAAGAGGCAAACAAGATAGTTCAACATGTCACACGGGCATTGCCATCAAGAAGGTGAAGATATATATCCATTGACAAAGCCGTGAGCAAATTGTGGTTTTTTATCAAAAAATGTCACCGCATGAGCAAAGTCCTAACCATGGATTGTTAAGCAAAAATAAACTTCATCTCACCAAAATCATGAAAGGACAAGCATTCTTGACAAAAGATCATCATAAACGCCCAAGTTCTACCTCATGTCATGTCAAAGCACGGAGCCATGTGTTCACTTCTCATGGGAGACTTCTCCGGCAAACAACATGCAACCGCTTAGCACCCATGTGTGCAAGTGTGTGCAATGGTGAAAGCATAGAGACATGAGCATAATTTTCTGCAAATATATCTTTTTCTCAACTTTCTTCTTTCATGCATAGACATCTCATTTTAGTTTTTAAGTTAAGCATGGTACATGAAATGTCTTTGCGACAGAAAGAAGCTTATGCTCCTCCACAAGATAAAGCATGGGCTAAACATTTATAATGACAAAGGTCTTTGACCCAATTGAAAAGAATATCACACCCTAACATGATCTTAAGCCAGATATAGCCATTTCGGCTCAAACAAGACATGCAAAGGCATTTACTCATGGGTGAAGAAATTTAAGTTCAGTTTGTCATTTTAATTTCGAAAAGAGACTATCTCAAAAGAATATATATCAAACCATCAAGAGCATAGCCATCCATACAATCAATCCCTAGCCAGCCTGCCTAAACTCTAAAATGTAGCAAGTTGTACCAATCACTGCATATAGGAGAAGCTCATCCTAAGATATGATACAAAAGATAAAATCAAGATACAAAAGCAAGAAAAATATACATCAAGATACAAAGATGGTACACAAATATACATATGCTACAAGAGAAGCCTCCAAAACTCAGCTCAGTAAACTGCACACACACCAAGTTCTCCTCGCAAGCGGGTGAAGGTAACTTGGTCAAGTGGCTTAGTGAAAATGTCTGCAAGCTGGTTTTGGGTAGAAACATGGGCAAGCTCAATATCTCCTTTCTCCACATGATCTCTCAGAAAGTGGTACCTCACTTCTATGTGTTTGGTTTTGGAATGAAGCACGGGATTTTTGGCTACGCTTATGGCACTGGTGCTATCACAAAGAAGTGGAACATGGGACATGTCTAAGCCAAAATCTCTCAAGGTGTATGTGATCCAAAGCAACTGAGAACAACAGCTAGCAGCAGCAACATACTCGGCTTCAGTGGTGGATTGGGCTACGCTAGACTGCTTGCGAGAAGACCAAGACACAAGAGACGAACCAAGAAACTGACACTGACCAGAAGTAGACTTGCGATCAACACGACATCCAGCAAAATCCGCATCAGAAAACCATGAAGTGCAAGAGTGGAATCGGCAGAATACCAAAGACCCAGCTCAGGAGTAAACTTGAGATACCTGAAAATCCTCTTGACGGCCTGACGATGTGAAGTCCTCGGTGAAGCCTGAAAACGAGCGCACAGACACACGCTGAACTGTATGTCCGGCCTCGTCGCCGTCAAGTAGAGGAGGGAGCCGATCATGCTCCGGTACTCCTTCTGGTCCACTGGTTCTCCGTCCTCATCCGCATCCAAAGCTGTAGTCGTACTCATCGGCGTAGTCATCGGCTTGGAGTCGCTCATGTCGAATTTCTTGAGGATGTCCTTGGTGTACTTGCTTTGGTGCACGAATGTCCCATCCTTGGTTTGCTTGATCTGCAGCCCGAGAAAGAACTGCAACTCTCCCATCATCGACATCTCAAATTCCCTGCTCATATCGTCTGCAAACTTGGCAACAAGATCATGAGAAGAGCCACCAAAAATGATATCATCCACGTAAATCTGAACGATTAAAAGATCATTGCCATTTCTCAGCAAGAAGAGCGTCTTAGTCAACCTTCCCATCACAAACCCCTTACTAAGCAAGAACCCTCTCAACCTGCCATACCACGCTCTGGGTGCTTGCTTTAGGCCATATAAAGCTCGGTGGAGTTTGTACACTCGGTGTGGGTATCTCTCACTCTCAAAACCCGGGGGCTGCCTCACATACACTTCTTCCTCGATCACCCCATTCAAGAAGGCACTCTTCACATCCATTTGGTACAATTTGAACCCTTTAGCAACTGCAAATGCTAGAAGGATCCGAATTGCCTCCAAACGGGCAACAGGAGCAAATGTCTCCTCATAATCTATCCCCTCCTGCTGCGAAAACCCCTGAGCAACCAACCTCGCTTTGTTTCTCACAATCTCACCACTCTCATCCCTCTTGTTCTTGAACACCCACTTGGTTCCTATGGGATGGCAATTTGGAGGTGGTTCTACTAACTTCCACACCTGATTTCTCTCAAAGTTTTCAAGCTCTTCATGCATGGCATTGACCCAATCGGAATCAGATAAAGCGTGTCCAACATTTTTGGGCTCAAAAGACGCGACAAAAGCAGAATGAGCATAATGAGAGATGTTCTGTGACCTCGACCGTGTAGTGCGTTCATCCAAGTTCCCGATGATCTTCGAAGGTGGATGATCCCTCTGTACCAGCCGGGGAGCTTCTCGCCTCGAGATTGCCTCCCCCTCAACATCAGCTTCCACTTGAACTCGATCTGGAGCGCGACTCGACGAAGGTGTAGCAGAGGGGCCGTCGTCGAACGTCGTGGTAGTAGTGGAAGTAGAAGGTACACGATCTCCACACGGTGCATGAATCTCCTCATCGTCTTCATCATCAAGCTGTTCTTCCTCAAAGATGGGCTGTCCCAAGTCATCATCACCTGCACACTCAAAAGCAGAAGAGCTACACGGAATGGTCTCGTCGAAGGTGACTTCGCAAGTCTCCATGATTTGGTTAGTTTCAAGATTGAGCACACGATATGCTCGAGAGTGATTAGCATAACCAAGAAAAATTCCATCCATCGAACGAGACTCAAACTTGTCCAAATTTCCTTTCTTCAAGATGAAACACTTGCAACCAAAAACCCGAAAGTGACTCACACGGGGGGAACGACCATGGAAAAGCTCATAGCAAGTTTTCTTCTTGAAAGCACGAAGGAAAATCCGATTTGAAACATAGCAAGCTGTGTTCACCGCTTCTGCCCAATACTTCCTAGGAGTCCTATGCTCATCTAGCATCGTCCTAGCCATCTCACAAAGTGTTCTATTCTTTCTCTCAACAACACCATTCTGACAAGCAACATATGGCGAAGAGTATTGATGTTCGAGACCAAGATCACGACAGAAGGCATCAAAACGAGTGTTCTTAAATTCCGTACCATTGTCGCTACGTATAGCTCTCATGGCACCACCATTACTCTCGTTTTTCAACCTCAAAATCAGATCTCGAACAAAATCAAAAGTCTCATCCTTCGACGCCAGAAAGAACACCCACGCATACCGAGAAAAGTCATCAACAACCACAAGAACATACCACTTCCCACCAACTGAACGAACTCGAGCGGGGCCAACCAAATCCATGTGCAAAAGCTCCCCTGGACGCTCAGTCATAACATCTGTCAAAGGTGGGTGAGAAGCAGCAACCATTTTTCCATGCCTACAAGGTGCACAAACCAAATCTTTCTCGAACTTGAGCTTGGGCAATCCTCGGATAAGGTCAAGAGCACTCAAGCGTGTGAGTAAATCAAAGCTCACATGACCCAATCTCCTATGCCACTTCCAAAGCTCAGAAGAAGTACCAGCGATCAAACACCGTGAAGGACCAAAAGATCGAGAAAAATCAGCACGAAAAATCTGTCCCTCAGGAATGATCATACACACAAGGTCACCTCGAGAATCAAGAATTTTCGAATCACCACGCTTAAAGCGAACCTCATAACCCTCATCAAGAAGCTGAGAAACTGAGAGCAAATTGAAACCAAGATTCTTGACAAGAGCAACTCGCTTCAGCATGAAAGTGTCGCTCACCTGAATAGCACCCTCAGACAACACTCTACCTCTGCCCTTATCCCCGAAAGTGATGTACTGCCTGGACACCACCGGGGTGAGACTGGAGAACCACTTACCATTACCTGTCATATGTCTCGAGCAGCCAGAATCCATCAACCAAAAGTTCTCCAAGCCTCCCACCTGCACAATCAAAAGCGAGAACGAGAATGAGCAAATGACTCGACACTGGGGTTAGCACAGAACGAGTCAAACCAGTGTCGGGCCATCTGCTCAAAAGAGGGGTTAGCAAAATCAACTCTACCGCGTGACACCCTCTCGTCTCTCACCATCGGACCTCTAGCACCACGCGGGGGAAAACGTGGCCTAGACTCTCTCCTAGCCTCAAAGCTACGGTCGAACCTCCCTGAACCAAACTGACCGCGAAACGGAGGCCGCCTAGCAAACTCACGAACAACTGGAACACCACGACTAGCAACCACAGGAACTGTACGCACAAAAGCGTCGCCTCTCGGCCAGGGTGAACGAGACACAGGCACACTACGAGAAGAGTAGTACCTGTCCCTGTTCCCACCTCCTTCTCTCTTCTCACCTCCCTCTTCTTCCTCCAACAGAACTCCTCAAGGTGTCCATCCCTTCCACAATGCTCACAATGGAAGCGGACTGGCTTTGGCTTTGGGGTTTCTCTCGGCTGTGCCCTCTCTCTCGGCTGGTAAACCCCACTCCTCACAAAGGTCACTCTCCTCTGAAAGTTCTCTGACTTAGGTGGAAACTTGGGAGGATCTGGAGTGGTAGTCAAGCTTGTTCATCAGGTGGTTTGGTTTGGGTGTGAAGGTGTTCTTGAGAATGGTTTTTGGTGGGTTTGTGGGAATGTTTGCGGTGGAGCTCTCTGGATCTCTCTCTCTCACCACTACTCTCACCAACCTTCTCAGAACCAAGACCACAACCATCAGCTCTCTTGAAACTAGCAATCAACATCTTGAGCTGAGGCTCACGACCAGACAACCAACCCAAACACTGTCTCAGCTCATCATTCTCATCTTGCAATCTATTCACACACTGTTCTAGCTCAACATTCTTCAATGCAACAACATCACAAGCAGAACAGGAATTTGCAATGGGTGATTTAAGTTGTGCTTCAAGTGAACTAATCATGGTGCGTGATTCAAGCAACTGAGCATGCAAAGCAGGACAAGAAGTACAAGCACCTAGCAAAGATGACCTAGACTTAACTCAGCAAGCTCAACCCTAGCACTCTCTAGTTCATCCAAGCAAGTCATGTGTTTCTCCTTAAGCACAACAAGATCAGCAATATGCACATCACAGAACGAGCATTCTACCTCATCAGACACAAGAGGAGCATCTTTCAAAACAGCAATCTCAGACTCAAGCTGAAGCTGCTCTCTCCCTAGACTCGCAAAGCAAAGACTCAAACTCCATGGCCTTCTTTCCAGTCTCAGAAAGCAAGGTCTCAAGCTCAGCCACTCTATCCTTGGACTCTCCTAGCAAGGACCTAAACTCCCTCTTTCCTTGTTGGTCTTTCTAAGCACATCATCGCGGTTATCGACCAACTGCTCTAGCCTAGCAATCTCCTGACGCAAAGAGGTGGGATCTGTCAATACCTCATCCTCGGAGTCGGAGTCGGAGTCGTCCTTGCTCTTCACGGAGTCGTGCGCCATGGTGCAGTAGTCGACGGCGGCGAAGGAGATGCCGTTGAAGTTGCGGTTCAAGCTCTTCTTCTCCTTGCGGTGGACCGCGACCTTCATCTTCACTGCTTGAGCTTGACGAGGTGTTGGTGGAGCTTGTGTCGATGTCGCTTGCATCTGCCACCATCGCTCGAGATCTGTGCTTCTTGTGTCCACCGTGCTTGTTCTTGGATCTTCTCTCGTCCTTGTTCTTCTGCTTGGAGCGGTACCGTCCTTGGGACGGTGCTTGTGGTCGTCTCGCGGGCGGTGCTTGCGGTTGTAGTCGTTCTTGATCTCCTCGGGGCACTCGGCGATGAAGTGGCCCATCTTCCCGCATCTGTAGCACGTACTCCCGGCACGCCTCGAACCCTTGCGGTTCTGGTACATCCGCTCGAACCTCCTCGTGAGCAACGCGAGATCCTCCTCGCTCAGCACCTCATATTCTTCATCTGGAAGGGACACAAGAGAAGACAAAGCAAAGTGTCTAGGAGTGTTAGCATGTCCATATCCAGAGCCACCGACTAGAGCCAGACTATGGGGATCAGTCGGACTCTTAGCCTTGGCAAGCAACTGTCTGTCCACCTCGGAAGACTTCAACTTCGAGAAAAGCTCATCAACAGAAAGAGTCTCATAGTTTGCCGACTCCATGATCGCCTCAACCTTGGCACCCCACACGGATCTATCAAGTGCTTGCAGGAGCTTGATAGCTCGGTCATGATCTGAGTATGGGAGCACGGTAATGTTGGCTTTCATGTTGTTGACAATCGAAGTGAAACGCTGAAACAAAGCATCAACCGACTCTCCAGGCAAATGAGCGAAATTCTCATATTCTCTCCTGTACATCGAGAAAAGCCTAGCCTTGACATGGCTATCACCACCGTGGGCTACCTTGAGCTTCTGCCAGATCTGGCTAGCTAGGTCCTCGCCCAAAACCCGCTCAAACTCCTCGGCGGACAAAGCACGGAACAAGTAGTCAACAGCTCGGGCATTCGCCTCAAATCTATCCTTTGCATCCTAGGCATCTAAGTTGGTGGGATTGACATAGTTTTCATCTTTCGTCACATCCCACAGCAACTTTCCTTTGCCTCGCAAGAAAGCGCCCATACGCGCAACCCAGTTCGGGTAGTTCTTCCCATCGAAGTGCGGAGGCCCGGAACCCCGATCTTGGTACGCCATCTTTGGATCTTAGACTGGTTAGAGTCGCAAAGACCCGTAACCGGCTCTGATACCAATTGAAGGACCGAAACGGCGACCAGAGAGGGGGGGAGTGAATGGGAGCCGATAAAAATTTCTTTTCCAAATCCGGCTTTCACCCCAAAATCACTTCCGGACTTCGTAACACAATCTTGCCAAGATCACGTAGCAACTGAGATGCTACTGACCCTAGGAACAAGAAACAAATAGCGGAAACTTCAGAAAGAATTCTCGAATCAAAAACTTCACCGAAACAGCCACTGGGTGTGTGTACTCGGCACTGCCGGTTTTCAGAACTCGGCTCTGCCGGATACACACAACACAAAACACCCCTCGAGTCAATGTACTCGGCAGTGCCGGATTTCACAACTCGGCAGTGCCGGGTACACGCAAACAGCATAGCCCCAAAGTCAACTCGAGGATGGATCTCCCAAACGGCTTGAGCTCTTGAGGCGAGATTTTGGTCAGATGATCTAGACCTCCAGTGGAGTGTTTTCCCAAAATATCTCGGCCTCTAACTCAGTACAACTCCCGGAAACTCAGATCTCGTGATGAACACTATGACATCAAGTTCATCCCGAAAATCTCAAATCTAAAGCGATTCTTGACACTTGGGGGCAAAGGATCACCAGCAAAAGAGGCACAAGGCACTCATACGTGAATCCCCCAAAGAAATCCGAGAGAAAACGCCCTAGAAAGAGAAGAACAAAATCCTCCAAAAATAGCTCCGAAAATACCCACGAAAATAGAAAAGGGAGAAGGAGCTCGAGAAATCAAATCATGGCACAAAGATGAGCAGCACAAACTCCATCACATAACCATGAATTCACCTATACAAAACTAAGAAGGATTCGAAGTAGTTCTAGGTGGAGAGGATGAAGGGAAGAGTAAAACTAAACAAGCCAAATAAAAGATAACTAAAGAGATGACAGCCACCAGCCCTGAAGGGGCCTATTAGTAGTCCAAGTGGTGGTGTCCTAAAGACTAAACTACCCCTAAGTGATACATACCCCTCAGGGACAAATTTGACATTTGATCTTCAGATATTTTCCGGCTCGGGCACCTTCCACTGCAAGCTAGCTTCCCTCCGACGCAAGCCTTGCAGTCACGCCGCGTGTCCTCCGGATCGAAGCTCCTCGACGCCGAGTTTTGGGCCGGCCCAGTCGGGTGCATGTACTCGGTACTGCCGAGTTGTTCAACTCGGCACTGCCGAGTACATACAATCAGCCCAACAGCCCATCTTCGCCACGTCGAGTCCTCGGTCCTTGGTTTTGAGGCCCAAACCAAGGAAAACCGTCCACCGATGATTTTGTGGCCAAATCACCAAACCCCGCGCGCAAACTTCGGTTGTTAGCCGCCACCTTGCGCCGGCTTCTCGTCCGCATACGAGCTTCGGTTGTGAGCCGCTACCTCGCACCGGAACCACGTCCCCTTGCTCGTTCTTGCCAGCATGTGAACCGCACTTGATCCACCGGCCACCGGGTCCCTCGAACCAAGCCTACTTGTCTCTGCGCTTCTCGGAGGCCGCCATGGCTAAGACCTTTCGCGCCTGTTCTTCACCTGCACCAATGCAACCAAGCCGCATTCTACACCTGCAATACTTGAGCCAAGGGAAACGTCAATCCACACCACGTTGTCAATCACTCATCACACCAGGAAGCGACCATCCAACGGTCCTCGGACACACCGGGTCCTCATAGAGTTAGGGGCCAAAGTGTAAAAAGGACAAAGAGATAAGGTGGAGTACAGAGAAGGATCAAGATCGATGCATTCAGTTTTTCTCCTCAACTTTACTGTTCATCTTCTTCCCCCTTCAACCTTATCCTCTAGATTCCTCTTAAATCCACCATTAAATCCTCAACAATCACTCTGTCATTTTACTAAATTCACGTGCCTCACATAATGAAAAGTGATGTAACAACATTTTGCTGAATTTATGAAGATCGTCGAGAGCTTAGTTTTAAAATGAGACATTTTTATTTGTCTTTGAAGTCATTTAAAAAAAATAACCAAGTTTATAACAAAATAGAAAATACACAGCATCTAAAGTGCATTTCTTTGTTTCTTTAATAGCACCTCCCCCTCCAAAACAAAATACACAGCATCTAAAAGTATATTTCTTTGTTTCTTTAATAGCACCTCCCCATCCAAAACTTACTTAGCTGTGGGCTCCTTTTCCATGCATTGAGTTTAAAGCAGGTGAGCAACCATTAATCATGTAGTCCTGCCCCAAGTAGCTTAAAACTCGAAATGTCTAATTAGTCAATTAGACATAGGTTTAATTAAAGTGAGTTGGGCGATGATGATGTGCCTATATATCCTCGATACCACTATATCGTTGGGTTTCGGCTTATTTACATACTTTTCCCGTAAAGTATTATTATCATTAGGAATTTGGTGAGCATCTTATTTTATTTGCTCACATACAGTATCAATTATCTACCTGCTTTGTTATTTATACTAATTATCTCTGCTATATGCAATCTTATATGAACTAAATATACGCCGTTGTTTGGTAATTTTGGTAGTTTGATTGAATTTCTTGCGATTTCTAAAAGTTTATAACGAGCAAAGCAGGCTTTACCGTCACGGCGTCACCGACTGGATTCGACTGGTTTCGGAAGGAGTAAAGGACGCGGACCCGCATCTCCTTTGAGCCGTCCAGGCGCACTCCACCCGACCCGCACGGAAAACCTTGCGCTGCTTAGGCTTAGCAACCCCGACCTCGCCGGCGGCGAGCGGTGCCCATGGCGGACGGCGGCGAGATGGACGAGGAGGCGATGCGGGCCTTCTTCCCGGTTTCCTTCGGCAAGGCCCCCGCGCGCCCCAGCTCCGCGGCCTCCTCCTCCGCCCACTCCTCCACCCTCCGCAAGCCCCAGAACCCTAGTAACCCCAAGCCCTCCGCCTCCACCGCCGCTGAAGACGACGGCGGCTGCATGATTGGTCCCCCTCGGCCGCCTCCGGCGCCCGCAGGGGAGGGCGAGGACGGCGACGGCATGATCGGGCCGCCTCGCCCCCCGCCGCCCTCCACTCACGGCGAGGGGGAGGATGACGAGGGTGGCGCCATGATTGGGCCACCTCGGCCGCCGCCAGAGGATGACGACGACGACGACGATGACGACGACGATATGGAGGACGATGGCGATGTCGGGTTCAATCGGATCCCTCTCAGCAACGAAATTGTTCTGCGGGGGCACACCAAGGTAACTGCGAGCGATGTGCTCCTGCCTTCCTCCATTTTTTTTATTGTTGCTATATGGATTATTTGGCCTTGCATCTAGCTTTGCTCGATTGCTTTAGGGCGCCATTTGGATTAACACTTTTCTGAGGTAATGTTGCCGAATTAAGTTGGTTTCAAGAGACGAAAGTGTCAAAGATTTTTCTGTTAGCTGATTATGGTTTTTTTATAGAATACAACCCAAAGGAGGCAGATATATTGCTGAAGGTGTTAAAGTTGGTTTTATTATAGTGAAATGGCAAATGAATATCAACTGTTGGTTATCTTGAGTTACAAGCAGTTAAATCAATGGTAAAGTTGGATTTAAATTTTGAGTGCTTAAAATTTTAGCAAAATATCAACTGGGGTGCTCTAATTGGTAGATGATGGGCTGATCTGATAGTATAGTTCCACAAACAGAATTGTGTCTTTTCTTATTTATGAGATTGCAAAACTGGTAGACATTCAGATTGTGTTGCTATATTTTCCACTACATGCATTTTACTGGTTAATAATCACACTATTTGTTCCCAGGTTGTCTCAGCCCTTGCCGTTGATCACACAGGATCCAGAGTGCTATCTGGTAGCTATGATTATACAGTGCGTATGTATGATTTCCAGGGTATGAATTCAAAGCTGCAATCATTCAGACAATTGGAACCCTTTGAGGGCCATCAAGTTCGTAGCCTAAGTTGGAGTCCAACGTCTGATCGATTCTTATGTGTTACCGGTTCAGCTCAGGCCAAGGTATTCTTGTTCTTGTAACCTTTCAGAATTTTCCAGTACTTTCTCCACTAGAGCTGAAAAGTTGTTATTTACCCTTATGCTTTAAATCAGATTTATGACCGTGATGGGCTTACGCTCGGCGAGTTTGTTAAGGGCGATATGTATATCCGTGATTTGAAGAATACAAAAGGTCACATTTCTGGGCTGACAGGTGGTGAGTGGAATCCAAAGGCAAAAGAGACTATTTTGACCTCATCTGAAGATGGATCCATACGTCTCTGGGATGTGTCAGACTTTAAAAGCCAAAAGCAGGTATTTTGATCTTCTATTTCTATTTGCCAGACAGTAACAGATTGCATCTAAAATATAAGAGACCCTTGGAAGCAATTGGTTTAGTTTACTACTTGGTTGCTCAGAATCCATCATTTTCTATTACAACTATTCAAAACTTTTATTATCTGAAATGTGAATAGCTGAAGCTTGGCGATTACTTTGTAAACAGGTCATCAAACCTAAGCTAGTAAGACCAATGCGAATTCCTGTTACATCATGTGCATGGGACCATGAAGGAAAACGAATTGTGGCTGGCATAGGAGATGGTTCGATACAGGTATATAATTTCTGTAGAATCCCTATTTTTCCTTATCACTTTGAAGTTCAGTAAAATTGTTTGTTGAAATGATCTCTGACCTACATACTTTATCCTCTGTAGCTGTGGACTATAAAAACTGGATGGGGTAGCAGACCAGATATCCATGTTGAGAAAACACATACAGAGGATATTACTGGAGTTAAATTTTCAACAGATGGACAGATTCTTCTGTCAAGAAGTATGGATAGTACTCTGAAGGTAATTTACTTGACCCTTGAAGATTGAAAACTTCAATCCTTCGTATTGACTTTTAACTTGATTTTGAGGGGAGGTTAACCATTCATGATTATTATTGACTTGCAACGTTGTACTGTAGCCATGTGAATATGTGATTATAGTGAGCATTCCCTTGTTCTTCGTTCCTTTTTATTATTGCATGATGGCTAATTGGGATACTATACATTGGCATATGCAGATATGGGATCTGAGAAGAATGAAGACTCCTTTGAAAGTGTTTGAAGATTTGCCAAATCACTATGCTGAGACAAATGCAGCCTTTAGCCCAGATGAGCAACTTATTTTTACAGGAACCTCTATTGAAAAGGATGGCGACAATGGGGGACTACTCTGTTTCTTTGATAGAAAGAGACTTGAGCTTGTATCGAGGGTGGGGATTTCACCAAATTACAGTGTGATAAGGTGCCTATGGCATCCAAGGATCAACCAGGTTCTCTTTTTCCTGTACTACTCGATGAATTTCAACTGGTGAATACTTATTTTAAAGGATATTATTAAACTTCTTTGTTTTTCCTTTAGGTGTTTGCTACAGTTGGGGACAAGAAAGAAGGTGGGACTCATATCCTTTATGATCCTTCTATTAGTCAGAGGGGAGCTCTTGTATGTGTTGGACGGGCACCAAGGAAAAAGTCTGTCGACGACTTTGAGGTGCAACCCGTCATACACAATCCACATGCATTACCACTTTTCAGAGATCAACCAAGTCGTAAACGTCAAAGAGAGAAGATACTGAAAGACCCGCTCAAATCACACAAACCAGAAGCACCTGTTAATGGCCCTGGATTTGGTGGAAGAGTTGGTACTACAAAAGGCAGTTTACTGACACAGTACCTCTTGAAGGTACACATACTTAATTTCTCCTTGTGTTTTGTATGTATGATGGGCTTAGGGTTGTTTCGTTTTTTTCTTTTCCTTTCCTTTGTTCTTTTTTGTATGTCTCACTACTAGGGATTCAATTCAACTGACGCCACATATTTTGCCCTATTTATATGTTATACAGGAAGGTGGTTTAATTAAGGATACCTGGATGGATGAAGATCCAAGAGAAGCAATTTTGAAATATGCTGATGCTGCCGAGAAAGATCCAAAGTTTATTGCGCCAGCTTATTCTCAAACCCAGCCAAAACCTGTCTTTGCAGAGTCTGATTCAGATAATGAAGAGAAATAACCATATGTCTAGTTACCTAAGCTAGCATACACCTGTATTCTATTTTCTGACAGCTGTCAACTTATTGCATGAGTCCTGTAACCTGTGTATTAACAACGGAGAAACAAAAGAGCATCTATAAGAATCTTGAAGACAAAAGGTACAGCAAGTCTTTTTCAGTATTATGTTTAATTTTTAGAATGGATGATAGGAGCTCTGCCTACTCATTGAAAAATGGATATGATTTAGTTATTACAACAGTTCAGCACTACATCCTCTTTGGTTTGTTGGATGTTGTACCCAATATATGTACTTATAGGTAAGAAAGAGGGGCAAATTTAAGACTTGACATGTAACTTTTAGTGAACTGATTGCAGTCTACCCTGATTGCTTGGACATCTGTGTGTATTCATTTTTTTTTGTTTGTTGGAAGATATTCCTAGGATTGTGAAAGCTATTACTACCTCCGTTCCAAATTATAGGTCTTTTTGGCTTTTCTAGGTTCATCATCTTTGTTACGCACCTAGATAAACGCTATGCCTAGATTCATAACAAAATCTATGAACCTAGAAAAGCTAAAACGACCTATAATTTGGAACGGAGGTATTATTTCTTTTTTCATACTTAAACTTTATGTTCCAAACCAGTTATGAAAAAAGTGGATTATCATCTTGTTACTAATGGTCCAATTAGCTACTGGGCCTGGATATATCAACCAGATCAAGATATGGATAATATGATTCTCACTTGCAGGTCTTTATAACAGTCACATTTCCTTCATTTATTAAGCTTTCTGCATGAATGCATCTTTACGGTCAATAAGTCATTGGGGTATAACGACATTCTGCTGTTTATTATCTCACTAGTCGCTAGAAATGTGAGAGTAGAAACCCTATTTGTCTTCAAGTCAAGATTAGTAGATCATCTTTGATGATGTGCATTGTCAGTTTGCAGAGTTAACTGCTGGGAGAGGGAGATTCTCTGTTTCTCTTTGCAATTTCATGGAAGAGTCCTCATCAAGGGAACAAGGAATGCAAGGTGGCATAGGCATCCGTCGAGTTCCCTGGCAACCGAACCATTCTCAGCATTTTCTTCTTATGGCATTATGTGGTCCTTTTGTCACGCTTTACCCATGCGATCACAGTCCTATCTGTATTTGGTTTAAGTGTAACTGTTGTGTGGAATGCAGCCGACGTTTGGCCAGTTTCCACTTTGTTGTTTGATGTTTCGGCCATCTTTTTTTTTATGACGAAAACAGTTTCTTTTCCCATTATAGTTTCTGTTGTTGCCAGTGCTGCAACTTGAGAGACGCATCTGCTGTCTAATGGTGATGAATCATGGCTGACCGCACCCACTTTAGCATGTTGCTGGTAACCTTGTCAGCCGTCATCAGTTATGATGTCAGGTATTTTTCCTTCATTGTTTTCTGCCATCTATATGATCTTGAGTTACCTTTTAGGAGTTTATGATCTTGAGTTGACGTCATACCTAAGTGTGCTGACACGAACGGTGAGCGTGTACGCCGTCAGGCTGCCGCCAGGAGGTTGCTGGTTGCGAGCCTGTGATTCTTTGAAGCCTCTCACAGGCGGATGCTAAGTCATCTTGGTCCAGCGAGCAGTTTATGTGGAATCACCGGCGGATGCTTGTGTTCCTGCGAGCAGTTTCAGTTCATACAGCTAAACCATCTCCCTAATCATAAGCCAAATGACTCTCAACCATAGCCACCTCAGATCTTGTCCGTTGCTACAACTACAATTGTTTGACCAAATCTTATGGATCGAAGAATCAGCAGAGTTTCACGCATCAAATTGCACCTATGCACCTAGATTCCACAGAATTTCTTTGCACTTGATTGACGCAGACGACTATGGATGGGGTTCTAGACTTCTACGGAGTAGCTAATTACCAAGATGTATTCTCTCAAATCTCAATTCACCTTGATCGCATCGCCCACCATCTTGTCAACTTTGATGAGGCTTTGACACCAACACAGACTCCAACGGAGGAATTTCCTGTCCCTTCCACAAGAAATGAGGCAGCAAACGCCAACGCGGAAACCAGCAGCACCGGGAAGTCTGCACATCTTCGGAACTGAACAAGACACGCACGATGACAACGAAATCGCCTTGCCATGCCAGTCACGCACAAGAGTTGTTTAACCACCAATAACGGCGGCAAACGATTCAATTCAGCTCACTTCCCCATTGGAATATGACAGTTACTGTTAACAAACAAGGAATGCTAAAACAGCGTATTGTTTTTAAGAACCGCATTCTATAGAGAATGTACGTTCATGAATAATGAAATGGATATTTGATCAGGAAGCTGACTGTACCCGCCATTGTATTGGTTGACTGCCTCTTGAAGATATCCAACCATCAAAACCAGCCCTAACAAGTTTGTCCTTGCGCTGCAGACAGAAGGGTCAGAACATGGGAATGAAGATGATACAGAAATGCAGACGTTGACCTGGATATAAAACTTCTTGCTTTGCAATGGAGACAAGTAGAGTATAAAAGGATAACCATCCTACATAGCTCAAACACAGAACTCGACTAATCTGTATATTCGTCAATCATCGGCGCCATCTTCATAAGTTACTATCTCAAAAATCTTCAGCAACGATTGTTGCTCTGCTGCTCAAATATCAATAGAGAGAGTAATGTAAGTTAACTGTTCTACTTCCCCTCGATTGTGTTTGATGTTTGATGAAGCAAAACTCTGTCCTAGGAAAACTTCTCTCTTCCTTTGGTGCAAAGAATTTTCTGAGATAAACATTATTTTTCTTCAAGTGTACACAGTTGGAATTTTCAACTCATAGAAAACCAAAACTTACACTAATAAGCTATGGTTAACAGATAAACAGAAACAAATAGTAGAAGTCTTTTTTTATCCCAACCAAATCGAGGGGTAAAAGGAAAACTGCTACATCAGCGGTAAGGAGAGGGTATGTGGTTCTTATGGCGTTGCCTAGGCTAGGCGCCCAGGCGCTCCCCTTGTTTTGGCCTAAGGCGTCGCCTTAGCCCGCCTAGGCGGCTGGAAGGCGGTGGGTCGCCTCGCCTCGCCTTACCGCCATAAGAACCATACGCCATTTTCTGAACAATGTCATACAAACCTTAGGCTACTGCAGTGCAGAGGATACATTCAGAAAAACAAGTGAAAAATATATGCAATGGATGATTCATAACTTATTTGACAATTTAGACATAAACAGACAGATTTCGACATTTCAGAATAATTTGAATTTCAGGAAAGTTGTGTTGCTAGCATGCTCAGCCCTCAGGTTACATATATGTACTCAGTTTTCTTCTACAGTCCAAAAAACTCCATACACAACTAAAATCGAAAAAAATAACTGGTGACATTATTATCTGCAATATAGTTCTTGATAAGATTGATTCATATATGCTCACTGTTTCAAGACAGTCACTAGAATGGGGAAACTAGTGGCAGCAATCGGCAGGTTCTTCTGCTTTGTACAGGTGAACCAGTCAACAGTAGGCATCAAAGAGAAATTTGGGAAGTTTGAGGAAGTCCTCAATCCTGGATGCCATTTCATGCCATGGATCATCGGAAATCGTGTCACCGGGCAGCTCACACTAAGGCTTAGGCAGCTTGATGTCCGCTGTGAAACAAAGACAAAGGTACTGTGATATCTAACTTCTGACATCTCACAAGTCAGATTCAGCTTCCATATGATCATCACAGAGATTTGTTACAATACCTATTAGATTTACCATATATTTTCAGATAGGATTCTTCTGATCTTTTTGCTCCACTTATTTACAATTGTTGATGAATATGATTTATGAACTTATTTTTATATATGTATCCTCTCACAGGATAATGTTTTTGTCACTGTTGTTGCATCCATTCAATACCGAGCAATGGAAGACAAAGCAAGTGATGCATACTACAAGCTGAGCAACCCAAAAGCTCAAATTCAATCATATGTCTTTGATGGTAAGGCTAATTTCTAGTATACTCTCGATTTCGAATAGTTATCCAAACTGCCTCATGCTCGGAGGGACAAAATCAAAGTAGAGGTCAATGGAATTGCAGCATTGGACCATTTTACCCATACGAAATATACCTGTTAGAAACACATCACATCTTTCACAGCACTTATAAGATGGAAAATTTGTAATAATTATAACTACACTCCTTTACTCCAATAATGAAAAAAGCTATTTTGAACCAGAATCTGTAAACTGGTTGTCAAGGATTCAGATAACAATTGGATTTGACAATGCTGAAGATGAAATTTTTGATAAGGACATATACAAAATTTAATTAAATATGCAGATGCTTTATAATATAATAACAAGACATATCCAGTTGAATCTCACATGGTCTCTTTCTTCGCAGTTATAAGGGCAAGTGTTCCAAAACTAGAACTGGATGATGCTTTTGAACAAAAGAATGAAATAGCAAAAGCTGTGGAGGAGGAACTTGAAAAGGCAATGTTTGCTTATGGTTATGAGATTGTGCAAACACTGATTGTTGATATAGAACCAGATGAGAAGGTTAAAAGGGCTATGAATGAAATTAATGCTGGTATGTGTCTATCTACGTTGGCGAATCTTTCTTTTTGGGCTATGATGAATGTACTCATACAATTCGCAAATGAAATTAGAAGAAAATTTTCTGTTCTTTTTTAGTAACATTTAATCTGAAGAGTAGTAGAGTATGGCAATTTCATTATATCAAACAGTAATCGATCTAAAATCCTAAGGTTGGTTCTGTAAAGAGTAACAAATCAATCACTTGCCACTTGATATCACAGTAATATACTGCATCGCAATGTTTAGTACTAACCACCCTTTTTCGTTATGTTTTTCAGCTGCAAGACTCCGTGTCGCAGCAAATGAGAAGGCAGAGGCAGAGAAGATCATTCAGATCAAAAGAGCTGAGGGTGAGGCTGAAGCCAAGTATCTCTCTGGTCTTGGCATTGCAAGGCAGCGCCAAGCCATAGTTGACGGGCTAAGAGATAGCGTGCTTGGCTTTAGCGGCAATGTGCCTGGGACTTCAGCTAAGGATGTGATGGATTTAGTTCTGCTCACTCAGTACTTTGACACCATGAAAGAGATCGGAGCAGCATCTAAATCTTCTGCAGTTTTCCTCCCACATGGTCCTGGTGCTGTTGCAGACATTGCTAGTCAGATTCGTGATGGATTTCTTCAGGCATCTACTCATCAGACAAATTGATATATTGTACTGAAAGCAAGATTTCCATTAAACATGAATCTGGCTTGGCAAGCTTATCCTACTATAACTGAGTGGGCCTTTACATTCCTTAAGAATATAATGTGAGACAGTTAAAGTATCAAGCTTGTATATAGTTTGTGCTTAAAGAATGGAGTTTGAGCACCTTACAAGAATCTAGTTAATTATTTTGGTGTGAATGCGTGGGCATGTGACTGTGAGAGCTCTAAAAAATAATGTTGTCGCATTTGTATCTTTTGTAACTTTGATACACAGCTTTGATTTCAGAAACTTCACTAGTCCATTTGTAGGTTTACACAATACACATCTATGTCTTATCATATTTTGCCAGATAGCTGCACATGCAAGCAAAACTTGCATTATTAAGCCAAATAGGAAACCAACGGTTACAGCTAAGAACTGCAACCTTATCAAGATAGGCAACAACATAATCACACCAAATGGACTAACAGGATTAACATCTACATGACCCAAATGGGCATTAAGCTACTGAAATTAGATCAACCACATCAATCAAAACCTAGAGATTGCAGGATTGACACCTCAAGTTCTGCCCATTTCATTTCAACATCCCATACTCAGGACAAATTTGACATGAAACAAGTCAAATCCTCTGTGCAGTGGCAACATTTTCTTCCAATTGCCTTGGTGCAAGCATTACTAGTAAGAGCTACAATTTAGTGACACTACACTACATCATCTCCCTGGACTGAATCAATTAGGTAAAAAGAAAAAAAAACTACTACACAATTAGCAACAAGGAGTAAAATACTAAAATCTACCCTGCCTTTGCAATCCCACACGAATCCATCAACAAGTCCCTCGTACCTAAGCAGAGGTGACGCACCATGCGTCAGTAGGGTTGGTCTTCCTTGGAGAACCCTTCCTCCGGCCAGTAGCTCAGCCACGCAAACATGGGCCCCTTCGCCATGGCCAGCTCCAGGATGTCGGCGCCCGCCACCGCCGGCTCCACGTCCCTCCCGACCATCCTCACCGCCTCGGCGAGACGGTCTGGCCCCCTCCCTCGTGCCCCGGCCGAATCCGGAGGCTGCACGTCGGCTTTCCTCCTCCCGCCACCGCCTCGCCCGCCGCTCCCCACCGCCCTGCCGCCGCGCGCGCCCCGGGCCCTCCCACTGGAGGAAGGAGGCGGGGGGACAAAGAGAAGCGTGGAGGGGAGCGAGCGAGGGACGGATGCGGAGGCTGAGGGATCGCCTGCGCCGGCGAGCGCCGGTGGGGGCGAGGGCGGCGGCGGCGGCGCGTCCGCCATTGCTTCGCGGGAAAGGCCGCCGCAGCTCGCATGGATTTCTTGCCTCGTCTGAATTAATTAACTGACTCTTTTTAGATGTGGATTAACGGTTAATCATTCATTAACCGCGCGAGCTTACGGATTTGCAATTTCATGGCCCAACAATAGGCTGGCCCGCTTGACGAAGCCCTGTGAAATGATGAAAGCCCATTTCGAACCCAACACCCTGTGGAGAAGGAAGTGTGGACCCATCTCTCCGACATTTTCGCGGTCCCGTGAACAACAACCTCGGAGGAGGTCAAGTAGGCCCACTTCCACTTCCAGACCTTTCTTACCTGATCCTCCTCCAGGACCTCCTCCACCATGGACGGAGATGGATGACGACGGAGTAGGAGTAGGACAAGTTGGCTCGCAACTCCAACCTCCTTCCACCTCATCTCGCCGTCACCATCCGCATCCTTCGTCTCCGAGCTTCCCTTCCCGGGCACGACTCATCCACCCTGCTTCGCTCGTCATCACCCCCCACCCCGCACGTGCACTACTCTGCTCGCTTACTTGTCGTGCTGAGCCGCTCCACAACGCTTCCACCCGCTGCTCGCCTCTCGACTCCTCCCCAGTCGCCCTCCCCGAATCCCCATGTCCGCCGCGACCGCGTTCCTCGCCGCCGCTCGCTCCCCTGCGGCCGCGCTTCTCCGCCTGCGCCGCTGCGCCCCCGCCGCGGCCGCTCCCCTCCGCGTCCCCGGTCTCCGCGCCGGCACCGGGTACCGTTGCATTGCCATGGCCGCCGCGGCGGATGCCCGCGCCCCCGCCCCCGCCCCCGCCGACCCGCTTCCCAAGGTACGAACGCGCCACCGCGAACGGGTCTGCTCTCCACCTGCTCGCGTCGCAAAGGGATAAGACTGACGTAGTATGTTATTTCCACTTCCGACTTTTGTTTGCAACATGTTTGCTAGATCCTACGGATCCTTTTCGGGGACCGAGTTTGCGAAAAAAATAATCCATGGTCCACACTCCACTGAAGAGTTGTTGAGTAACACCTTTCGAGGGCTTTTACTTTCGGTACCTTTGTATGGGCAGTGCCGTGGTTCGTGAGTTCTGACTCTGATGGGGTTCCACCGTGAGGCATGAGGCAATGTAATTTCTGTTGGCTGCACATGAATGCTAGTAGCACAAGATCTAAATACTGTACTGATGGAACACACAACTTATAAGAATTCTCCTGTCGAAAAAGCAGGGCATCGGGATTGCTTGTTACATCTGAATCTGATTAGTCACTGCCAGCTAGAATATTTATATGACTAATATACTTTTGGCATGGTTTGTTCCTTCCATTGTGTTAATTCTGTTCAAAACGGATATTAGACATGGCATACAGGACACGTGTATGGCTATAGTTATCTGAATGATAAAATATTTTCTGTCACATTTTTTGTTCACCTTGATGTACACCTTTTGTTTTTGTTCTGTTATTTATATATTTTTCCCAAATTTCTGAGTGAAAATGGAGCCGTGCTCTTGATTTTCTTGTGTTTCAGGGTGCTGATTCCTTTTTCCGAACAGCTATATCAAACATGGAAAAGGTTTATTTGAACAGGAATCCAACAGCCAAAACAATTTTGGAGCTTGTCCGTTCTTATGATGGTGACCACATTTGTTATGATCACCTGGCTTTCCGGACATTTGGAGTGAGTGCTAGTGTAAATTCAGTTATATAGTTTCCTTTTGTGATATGTGCTGCATGTTGTGAAATCATGCAGTATTAGCTATGGTACATATAAGTAATGCTTTTATCTGTTGCAATTGCAGGTTCATGGTTATGGTATAAATTCACTTGCTGAATTTTTCATTGATTTTGGATATCTACCTCGTGAGGAACTAAGATTTCCAGCCAAAAAGCTTAGAGCAGTATGGTTTTCGCCTCCCACCAATGATGGCTACACTGGAACTGGTATATATGGACCTTTGCCAAGGATATTCATTTCGGAACTTCTTGTGGATGAGCTGACTGTCCAAAGCCAGGTAAATTTCTGACTTTCTGTTTCACTTATTTCACCCATTTATTTTGTAAAACGTGTCACAATGAAGAGCTGCACATTTCGTTGATCATATTTAGGCTGAAGGAAGGATTTTGAAATGCATCGCAAAGACATTGCAGGTCTAAGAAGAAAATATGGGTGGTCAGAGAAGTGAAATAAAATTACTTTCATGACCATAACTCAAAACTCCCATATTGATTACAACTTCGTCTGATTGAAACAACTCTAAGAATTAACTATGTTTCTAAAGGATCCAAATTGCTTTCTGGGTTGCATGCCTCTTTGGTTGTTATTGTGTTTCAGGCAGATGGCAGTGCCGCAATTAGTGCCTAATGTCTGATTAGGCAGGCTAATACGCTGCTCTGCCTAGGCAGCTATTGCACTAGGCAGAAGGGTGGTGCTTAGTGCATAGGTGTGCCAGGTGATTGATTTTTGAAACAGAAAGAGGCGTTAGATAGTTTTTGTACTCTATTATGAGATTAGACTGTTCATGTACACTTTTTTTTATATAATCATGTCCACTGGTTTGAAGATCAGTTATGCTGTCAGGCAGGGTATAAGATGCTGCTATTTTCTGATAATAAGTCTATCTTTATTTTACCTTTAGCCTATTTGCTCATGTCAATATGTTTTGTTTATACCAAACAAATTCATCATGTTATTTTTCTGTACAGGAAATTATACATAAGTACATTAAAACTTCTGGCAGAGGAAACAAGCATGCTGCTCTTGCAAGTATATCAGGGGAGCTGACATGGGACAAGCCCATTTATTCAGATTTCCAGGTTTTGTCTAGGTACAAGTTTAACGACTGTTTGAAGAGTTAAATACACGATGTTAATACATAGTTGTTTGAACATATTAGTTATTCAATACAGATGCTGGAAGATCTGAACTTACCGTTTTGTTCATTTCTTTACTGGTGTTTTTGGTTTGGCCTTTTGCAGCTCTGTTTTATTCTGTTGACACCTGTGCTTTCTTCAATCTTGTTTTTGGACAACAGGGAAAGTGAATATGCCGCATGGACTCTTGTTAATGGCTATGCACTAAATCATGCAACTATTTCCACACATCGCCTACGGTCAGATATCAGGAGTATTAATAAGTTCAACAAATTTGTGGAGGACAATGGTTTCAAGTTAAATTCAGAAGGAGGGATTCTGAAAGGTCTGTTGTTGATACTATTCCATCCAGATTATATTTAATAATTAGTGGCTTCTGATATATTACTTTATTTTTTCTATGCGGTATATGATTAACTGAACATTGAAAGTATGTTTTGCTTGGGAGCATTGCAGATAACTGCATTTTCTGGTACTTAAAGTTAATTAGTGTAGTTTGACCATGTTGAAGTACACATGTTTTTTAGGGAAACAAGTAGACATGTATTCAGAGAGTTATTTTCTCTTTTATCATCTTGAAATAAATTCTTTTGTTAAGTTCTGTGTGTATCTAGCCCATCTCATATTGGTCCATACATTGTATATATGCACACATCAAGATTGTGGATTGATCTTCCCACAAATTGCAGTTGAGGTATTTCAAGTATATACAGTAAGTGTTTCCATGTTACCTTGACCTGAATTGTGGGAAGATCAATGACTCCATTAGTCTTGATGTATAATGTATGGGTCAATGTGGGCCTAGAATATATTGCCCTGATACATATACTCAACACTGCCACCCTCTTTGCAACCATTTGGCATTCATATAGAGCTATTTACTACTTTTACTATGCGTAGCAGTTCAAAAGCAACAGCTAAGTCGCTAACAAGCCGATTGGTGTTTCTCCCACCAACTTGTTCAATGTAAATGCTTCTATTTGCTTTTAATATAACCCCAAGTTTGTTCAATTATGCAAAAGAAAAACAAAGTTTGAAAATCTCAGTGGGCAATTTTAGTTTTCTTCTGAGAACCTTTAACTTGCTCCCTTACTGTTTTGGCTGGTTCTTGTTGCTTGAACCTTAGTTTAGCATATTATGGAAATTTATTGCTTGAAGTGTACACGTTTCTCCACATTTTGTATAGAAGGTAATTAGCATGCTCACTCTCTTTTTTAATATGATTATAGTGAGTCCTGATGGTCTCCTTCAGCAAAGCTCAACAGTAGCTGATTCATCGTTGTTTACATTTGCTGATGGAATCACTGAATCTATTCCTCGATCCTATATCGAATTTGCTGAACGCCTGCTGCTACCGCAGTTCAAAGATTTGCAAGATGAAGAGGTTTGCATAATTTTCTCACTGATTCATACCTTTTTTACATGACTCAAACATTGAAGAGCATGACTTCGAATTTGGCTTGTCAAACATTTCTGTATCCTGCTTATAAACGAACATGGGGGATGTTTCATTCCAACCTACAGGGTTACTATACAAATGTTGTTCTCATCTGAAATATTAAAAACCCTAAATTATTGGTAATAACTATTATATGAATATTTAGTTCTGACTTGAATAATTCTCCAGAGTATCAAACAATGATCGCTTCTATCCGCTGTTCTCTTTACAGAACTTTTGAAATGTCCTGTATTATGACATCAATTCCCTGAAGAATTCTTATACTTTACTCTTTTACCTGTATAAATTTATCAAATGCCCTAATCTGCTAAACAAAATACTCCCTTTGTAATTTCTATAGGTGAAAGAACACCACAGGCGTGATGGTTTTGAGGTGGGTAACGCAGACAAGATATTCGAGAGCACTTCGAAGGATCAGCTGACCCGGAGGTCTGCATGAATAGTGAACTCTTGATGAACCGTTCTGCAAATGATCCAATGTAACACTTGGAAGTGTATTGGAGGCGTGCATTGTGTAAATGATGTATCCACCTGGGTTAAAAACATGAGAATCAATAAAAAGTAACTGTTTCTAATCAATATCATGTTAAATCTGAAAATTGGCTACTGTTGTCGGATTGTTGCTTCCTTCAGCCCTACAATGAATCTCGCACTCAAAACCCTTTCCTGGGGGCTGGGACCGTGTGCAGTGTTTCATGTGCTAGAATGGACGTGCAACCCACAGTACAGGGGTTTCCCCTACTTCTCTCCCTGAGGGCATCCTGGCACTTATGGTTATTTTGTGTTGGGCATCCTTAGAACTATGGCTACAGGGAACAGGCAGGTTAGCAGGTGCTGCCTGCTGGGGTGATGAAACTGAGCACATATCTATCAAAAGGTCTTCTGTAGGTACCAGCATGCTATACTACATTATAATTTGGCACTGGTCCTTTATAGGATGCAAATGGGGTTGGCGATTGGTGCAAATTGTCAGAAAGATCACCCATGAAGTTCAGGAAAAAGGCAGTATTTAGCACTTGGCAGATACTTGTTTGTAATGTTTGTCTTTCTAATGAATTGACAGATCTTTCTTTGCAGATGTTTGTCTTCCATTGAAGCATGATTTCGCGTCATTCTTTCAACTTGATATTCTTGGTACCAGTTCTTCAATTGTCACGTCAGGTATGAATGTTCAATATCTGGTACCTACTTTCTGGGTTCTAATGAAATACACAAGGAACTTGCTGTGTTTATATTTCATGATAAGTTGCAGTGCCTAGTTGTAATAATTTATGTATAGTTTATGATCAATAAACACTGAGATTTTCCTATCTGTGATAACCCTTTTGATGCAACAAAAATGCCGCTAAAAAATAGCAGAGAAGTAAATTAATACAACACACAAAGCCTTTCAGTCCCAAGCAAGTTGTGGAAGGCTAAGAAAAATAAATAAATAGAATCACTGAAAAGGATACCCATGAAGTTAGCAGAGTTCTTGACTCTTGGTGCAACCAAAGGGTCAAAGAAACCAAAGCAGCAGCTCAAAACTCATTAATCCTTGATATCCAAAGAATCCCCCTGCTTTAGGTGCATTTTTTGGCATTTGCTCACTTTGAATTTGACAAAGCTGCCTTGCGTGCAGACATGAACCACAGCTCCAGCACTTGGCATGTGGAGAAAACAAACTGAAAGAAATACGGAAGAGGCCCTGCTTAAACAAATATGCTAAAAGGTACATCCTTGACTAGGAAATGTTAGCTACAACTCACTTGCCCTTCCACATATATAGTAATCAATCAGTTTTGTTTCCCCTTCAGAACTGTGAAACATCATCTTGAGGGGCCTCCTTTTAGAAGTACTTCCGTACAGTACGCTAGTTTCATATTGCAGAATCTTGTCCATTTGTCAAAATATATTTTGAATCAGACTTCAGCAGTTGCCAGGTGGTTGCAATCGTTGTTTGCAAACATTTCAGACTAATTACTTGCCCGTTTCACACAAAAGGAGGAATGAAGGAGGAGTGGTAACGCATCATTTTCTGATAAAAAATTATCCTACTTTGCAAACACACTAAAGAAACCCTATCTCACGCATGCACTTTTTTCAGCCAAGCCACAAAAGCTGTTTTACAATCATCTAGATCTAGTTATCCTTGCGCACTCTAATAAAGGAATTCTTGCGTTTATCATGCAGCAACTAGCAACCTGTCACGGTCCATCTTCAGTTTGCCTATGTACATATCTACTCAGACACCTGCACTCTCAGTGGCTGAAACAAGAAGTTTAGCTTCCAGTCTGTGGTCGAAATCCAACGCTGAGCTCATATGAGGTCATGGATTTATCTGAGCCAAACGTGACATATGACTTGCAAGCTTTCCGGTCATGCATGCACTGGTGTGAAGCAAATCCGTCTGCTGACATTTGTGCGCACAACCTGGTTGCAAGC
Organism: Urochloa ruziziensis; assembly: GCA_015476505.1. NCBI lineage: Eukaryota > Viridiplantae > Streptophyta > Magnoliopsida > Poales > Poaceae > Urochloa > Urochloa ruziziensis. The sequence continues at coordinate 53,462,045 of CM027118.1, forward strand.
CGAGGTTTGTCACATCCACTTATAACAATGCCTTGTTTTCCCTTTCAGAGAGAAGGAAAGGCAATGCTTTTTTGAAAGAGTAGGAAAGGCAATGTTCTTGCGAAGCTTCGCAGCGCTTGCTGGTGCTGCAGTAGTGAATGCAAGTGTCAGCTTAGCCCATGTGAATGAATGAATTCCATTTGGATCACTATTCTAATCCTACTTTACCGTGAAAAAGGCCTCATAATTTAGCAAATTTTAGTTTTGCTGATGCATAACTTGAAAAAACTGCTTTCAGAGCTCTAAACAAACATTGAATTATATGCTTAATGCTGACTTGGATTTAAGGCAGATGATAAGACTCTCCAAATGATAGAAGATTGGTGCATATATATGGTCCAAAAAGACAATAGATAACAAAGAATCGTATAGTAGGTCGACTGGGGCCGTTTAGATCCGATGGTCTGGACACAAGAATTAGATGTCATTTTCCACTTTGAAGTTGGTATGCAACTTTAGTTTAAAGGGAAAAACAGTTAACTAAAGCGCCAAATAGGCAAACACTAATCCATCTCAATGCTACCGGAGTCTTAATCCTTAAGATTCTAAAGACATTGTTGCGAGATGGAAAGGCTAAAGCAAGGATTCTGCGTCCCTCGCATAGCAATGCAGAATCAGCTTTGGCGCACTGGCTTCAGGGATGCAGTCTCCATCCGCACGCAGCTGAGGCAGACACTACTGATGAATTCGAAGGACTTTAACGGTGCGGTTTTTTTACGCGTGCTGATTCTCTGGTCAGCGCATATTTGCACGCCTAGATTCCCAGCTCCTGCTTTAACCTCTAGGTTTCGCCCCACTATCAATACTTTAACCAAAAAAGGTTAACGGGTTGGATAAGAATGCACTGCCCCTTGCTTTTAAGTAAGAATCACTTCACTGTTCTAAAGGTGACGTGCCATGACATACATCGCAGTTCAATTATTTACTACTGCTTCTTTTTTCCCTGTAAATTCGAAGTGACCTAGCCAGTCACAGCCACTGGGCTACAATGGCTCTCTTGCACAGCTTCGGAATAGGTTTGAGCCTCTCATTTTCAGCCCTTGTGTTGGCACGCCGTGGCCTTTAATTTGTTTTGTTTGTTATAAGAGAAAGTCTGATGTATTCCGCGATTTATCTTCAACTTTTTACGTACGAAGCCTCGGGGTCTATTTAAGGCACATACGTACGTGGTGTACCCAGTCTCTGCAGGACACTGTTACTGGATCTGTGGTCTCGCCGACAGAGACCTGCTGTTATTTCATAAGATTTCAATGATGCAACAGCACCTTGGCAATAATATTGTCCGTACACCACCCACCATTTCTGGTGACCGGCACGACCTTTAATTAACTAGCACCTAACAAGGGGGTGTGTGTGATGAGAATGAGACGTGCCTTTTCCTTATTTCATTTGTGAGTGCAGCATTTTAGGTCAATACGCGCTTCAAGTCGCCAATTGCTAAAAGAAACTATAGAGATGACAGTTGAAAATGATGGTTCCAGTGGAAATTGTGCTGCTCCCTCTGTTCGTTTGTACATGACGCCGATTAGCTCGATTTTAAGCTACCAGGCGTCATATATAAACGAACAGAGGGAGTATTTTGTTTTCATATGAAATTCATGCATTCTAATCAGTACAAGCCGAAGATAGGCGTGGCTTTGTCATCTAGAGGTACGCGCCGCGGCAACCTGATCCACCGGCCCCTGTTGACGAGGCGGCCATTGGTGAATTCTTGATTCTGAGGGACAGTGGAAGGTGATATAAAAAGTGGAGATTTCCTCAAGATCCCCCCCATCTCTTGCCTAGTTAGTTTACTCCATGTAAGATTCCAAGAGCGATCGCCACCTCCCTCTCCATGGCCTAATCATTGCCATTAGTTTAATCCCGTCGCTGAGGTGCACCCCTCGTTGGCCGCCCTCATTCTCCCCTTTTCCTGCCAATGGGAAGTGAAGTGGATGCGCCCGTCACCCGTGCCTTTTCTGAGGTAGAAAGGCACTTGGTACTATCCACTCCGTCCCCTCCTTTTGGCCCTCTAGATAGCACCCCCTCTAAATCCTCTCATCTCTGGCCATCCATTGTCCATAGCTGGGATCCCGGTCAATGGCGCGGCGAGGCGGCGGTGGCGACCGGTGTCGACAACGGCAGTGCTGGGGGGCGCTGCAGGAGGCGGCCGGTGATGCGGACGGGGAAAGAGGTGGCGATGGCGCGATCAGGAGGAGAGGCGACGTGATCACCTGAAGGATTTCCTACAGTGGTAGGCAAGTCTCATTCTTGGCTGAAAAACGGAAGGGAGTATCTTTCTTTTTTCCTTCTTTTCGGGGGTACGTACATGGTGGTTTTCTTTGAACTGTCTGACCAGAGGTCTGTGTGGCTCACGTCGATTTGTTCAAACAAACATATGCTTGAGTGTGTCTTTGTGATCTGTTGTGTGTCTGGAGTTGTGTTGCGCCATGGTTGGTTGGGTGCGTGTGGAAATAACGCTTGTGTTGTGTTGGTGTGAATGATGTAAACACAGAGACAGATGAATGAAGAGTTGTGATTTGTGAGAGGGAAACAAAATGCAGAGATAGATTGATGGACGGTTCTCACATTTTTCTAATTCATCAGTTGGTTGGGTGCGTGTGGAAATAACGCTTGTGTTGTGTTGGTGTGAATGATGTAAACACAGAGACAGATGAACGAAGAGTTGTGATTTGTGAGAGGGAAACAAAATGCAGAGATAGATTGATGGACGGTTCTCACATTTTTCTAATTCATCAGTTGTTGATGCGTCTTCCATCTTGTTTGATTGGAGGATTAGTGTCTGTCCATATTGTGATCCTGGGATCACCATCGTCTCTGCCTCATAATGAATTTGAGTTGAAAGGTCTCTTTTTTGCTATCACAACTGCGGCCTCCAACTATTTTCAGTCCCCTGCATGTTTTGTGTTACTTGTCCAATTATTACAAGGCGTTGTAGTGGCTTAGGCAAATAAAAGCCACATCAAACTCTGCCGCGCTACTTCACTCTTAGTTTTCCTTTTTCTGCCGTCGACGCTATGGCTGGTGCGATTCATGGAGCACTTTTCCCTTGCCATTTATTCACCCCCCCCCCCCCCCCCCCCCCAACCCAACCAAAAAAAAAAAGTTTAAGCGATTCGAGCTCCATCGTTATTACGCTAAGCATCTCGATGTGATTTTTGTGGAAAGGCTCATGAGTTAGGACATGCAATTGATGCGGCAATGCCCTGCCATCCAACTCACGTAAAAAAAAACCAAGGACTATGATGTGATACCAAGCGTTAGTAGAATCGTGCGAGTTTAATATGCTTGGAGAATCAACAGAATCTCTTGTCGCGAAAATTTTGCCACACAACCAGATTGGGTCCATTTCATATTTGTTTTTGTAGAGGACTGTTTGGTAGTACAAAGTTTCTGCTGGGAAGAGGGTTGTGCCAGACATTTTGCTTGGGCCGAAAGCTCGCCTGGGCTCGGCCTTTTGTCGTTGTAGACAGCCCTATTTGTTTCTTTCCCAGGGCCTAAGTAATTGAGCTGTCATGTTGTGATCTGCTGTGCGGGCCGAAGTACAATTCGCAACATGGTTGTCCTGCTGAAAAGTTCTTTTGCTTCGTCTGGATTTTTCTTTATTTATTTTCCTTTATTCATCCCTGAACTAAAAAGGCCCGTTGGCTGGAGCAATAAGTGATCTCGAATTTATGAGAAAAAAATACAACGGAAACATATTGCACAAACCGTCGAAACTCTGCAGAATGCATCAGATGCAGATCAATAGATCATTGCTCTTTTGGCAGAGACTGGGCAGAGATAAAGAATTTTTCAGTATCTAGGGGTAAGCTTTCGGCAAAGCATATGCCTTCAAAGTGAATCTAAAAGGGTGAAAATGCCTGTTCTGATTGGTATATTTCTACAGTATATGTAGTAAAAACAAAAGTATTATGGATTCGGTGTGCAGCGCAGCCGTAGCCTAGTACTGCCACTGCAGCAGCTAATCATTAGACGAGGCAGCTAATCATTAGCTAATCTTGTCCGACATCCCTCTCTTACATTTCGATGTGACAGGTACTAAAGTTTAGCATCTGGATCCAAACACCCCATAATTGCCCCACACGCTAGCTTTATGGTTACAGCTATTAAACCTTAGGAAATACTATCACAATGCTTTAAAAATAATGCTATGTCATTAAGTCATTGCTATATTTTTCATTTTATTCTTATACAAGTTCACGTTGACACTGAATGAATGAACATGACGATAAAGCATGAATTGCAAAAATACTATCATGCCAATAAAATCATAATTTTCATGATCATTTCTCTATATATGGAAGTGATAAGATTTTTGTTAACGATATTTATATGTGGAACTTTGACTGTTCAACTAATTTTTGTTGGGTTGCATTTTGATGGTTCGCACTATGCAGTTAATTTCAAAGCTCTATATTGCAATGCTTGATAAAATTAATTGTGACAATATCAACTATCACGTGGAGCATAGAGTGTGAAATAAAGGTATTGCTCAAAGATATTGCCTCAATAACCAACATGATCACTCCACTCAATAACTATCAAATTAAGCTTTGTTTTATATAAAAGGCGACCGGCGCTCGATTATAAACGCAGCGCCGTCCATATGGTCGCCTCAGATACTCTCTGATGCACTTTGGCGAGCAAGTGTGCTAGATTTTCCCGTCCTGATCACCGCATACCCCCTGATCGAGAGGCGTCGCCGTCGCTGGAGTCGCAAGCATATCCGCTAGCTTCTTTGTTCACATGGCCACAGAAAGTGTGCGCGGCACAGGTAGGAGAGCTGCGTGTGTGGATCGGAACGGATATAAGAGAGGTAGCTGCAGAAAGCGTCCATGATGCATGATGAGGGAGAGAGAGAGATGATGCAGTATCCGTCGTGATCGATCGACTACGTTGTACACCGGGTATCCGGATTATCTCGTCGCCGACGGCGACCGGCGGCCGTGTGCATATGTTCTCGGCCTCCCACCACCGCTCGTTAAGGTGTGTGGAGGAGGGGGCTTGACGTGGTCTGCCGGGAGTTAGTCTGCCTCCAGCTCCCAAAGCTTGATTGATTCCTCCAGCCCTGGCCTACTAGCTAGCTCTCCCCCCTTCGAGCCGATATATACCCATCCCAGCCCTCTCCCTTACCTCATGCTCCGGATATACTGAATCTACTACATATGCATTGCATGGCTTTTCAATTACCTATTATGTTTCTTTAATCGTAGCCATATACTACTATAGCCAATCGAGTACTATATTTCACATCTTGTAAGTTCACTACGGGAGAACTGCGCAACCATGCACTCGTAAGTTGTAACTACGTATCTTGGAGCACCAGCTGGCCTCGTCAGTCGTCGCTAGCTAAGCTAGCTAGACAATCGTGTGATAACAAAGCTCTGCTTGGTGGATCCATTATACCCCGCGGTAAGCGCTTCCTTCAATATTGCATGGAAAACAAAAATGATGTGTCTACGGTGTACTTATGTTTACACAGCCAATAAATAATTTGTCCCTCTTGATATATATACAAAGTACATGCATGACGCGAGATGTTATTTGCATGCACATGCTTTTGGTTAAGTTGTTATTAGTTGGCCTAGCTAGCTAGCTTGCAAGAAGATCATTGGTGTTTTTTTTCTTTATAGTTTCATAATATAAATCCTTTTTTGCAAATTTAGGATGCTTTATTTGGAAGGTCTAGATAGCTAAAGGAAGGTCCGCAGGCGATCATACATGTCTAGCTACTGTTTTTTTTTCAGTCTTGTTAATTGCAATGAGCACGGTTAAAACTCCATGTTTGTTCCGTTAGTGATTTAATAACCACATGCATCACGTTGGAATTTATCGCGTATTTGATTCCTAGACTCCAAATAAATAGTAGTTAACTATATGTATATTCTAAAAGTAAAAGAGGTGCGAATGATATATATAGATGTGCTGCGCCTAGAAGAAAGGGCATGTTAGATGTTTATATATAGGGTAGCTAATAAGCTGCCAAGTTACTTAGCATATCTAACACATGCATAAAACACTTCTCTCTCTCTCTCTCTCTCTCTCTCTCTCTCTCTCTCTCTCTCTCTCTCTCTCTCTCTCTCTCTCTCTCTCTCTCTCTCTCTCTCTCTCTCTCTCTCTCTCTTAATTAGGTTGAATATAATGGACCATGAACTGTGGCCTTCTGGTGGGCTAAGAGTCCTGGTTATTGATAACAATCCTTCATACCTGTCAGTTATGGAACAACTACTTATCAAGTGCAGCTACAAGGGTACGTAATACATCATCCAGCATATGTCTATTAACTTAACAGATAGATATCATGATTATTGAAAATTATTTAAGTTGTACGTGTACAATATCATGCTAGCTAAAGCTAGATCTTAATGCATAACACTATATTTTGAGTTTTTTTCCTTAATATAATGATACAGAACTTCTTGTGTGTTCGAGAACAAAAAACACTATATTCTGATAACCCAACTTCATGCAAGGCCCTCCAGATAAAAACCCTAGGTTCACTTGTAGAATATGTATGTAATATTTACTCTATGGATCCTCTTAAATCATTCATATAGAAACATTAACTTTTACATCTGTATTCATTTCAGTAAAATTGCATAAAATATAGCAAAAGAGAAGAGCCTTTTCCAATACTGCAGCAGAATTTCAACTATAATATCGAATTCAGAACTACAAATTAAAAAATAGAATGTCTAATAAGCATATTCTCCATCTATAAAGGCTGAGAATGCTCTGTGCGTTCTCTGTTTTTTTTTTCTGAATTACTAGACTTGTAAGGTTTAGTATTTTTCCCAAAAAAGTAAGATTTAATATTAAAAAATGAAGTCAGAGTGAAATTGCTTGTTTTCATAGCATCGATCCCAATAAAAGTTGACCTCATTTGTGTCGGCACAAAAACCTCATAGTGCCCGTAATCATCGAACCGGCACCATGAAGCCAATACGAATGATGAGAATGGTTATTCATGCCGGTGTCCAAACCGACACGAATAACATGTTATTATAACCAGTGGGATAACACACCGACGTGGATAGTAATAATAACAATTCACAAATGAAAATAACAACAATAATTTTTTCCACGTATGAAAGTCACAAGCCACGCATTTTTCAAGAGAAATAAGCGCGCATGCGGTACCCAGCTTTCGAACTCACGACCTCCTGCTTGTGTGACCCTTCCTTACCATCCCACCTAGACGTTGTTCCTGCACACAAGAGAGAGTTATATTCCATTTGATCCTTATTGCCTACTCCCTCCGTCCCAAAAAACAAGTCATTCTAAAAGTTTTAGGATAGATTAACAAACATGTAAAATGACCTTGATTGCTCCTATCTTTTAACCAGATTTGGTGCTAACCGACTGTTGCATGCCTGCATGCACATGTAAACCTGCCAAATCGGGTAAAACGACTTGTTTTATGGGACTTCTGAATCACAAAACGACTTGTTTTTTTGGGACAGAGAGAGTACTTCTTAGTTATGTTATTTGTGCACCTAATTGACTTTAGGAAACTATGATATAGAAAGTTGTAGATCTCATTGAAATATATAATTTTTTTATAAAGTTTATCTCCATTCGATGTCGTATGCAAAAGTTACGAATTTCTGAAAACAACCTGAAATTCAAATTACAACCGCGGGAAAGAAGCACATGAAATAGAGTTAAATGGTAAATTATTTAAATTGAAAAACCAGCAACCACAAGTCAAAGATCAGGTTAGCACCTACAAATTTCTTGTAATTTATTTTTAAGCGATTCCATATAAAAAAATTATGAATTTCCAAGTAAAACATGAACTTGAAATTAATTTACAAATATTAAAATGATAAACATTATAATTTTGGACATCTAAATGATTTTCATTTAAAAAGCTTTCAATTATAAAGCTTTAAATCTCATCAAAATGAACAATGTTAATATAAATTTTGTCTCCATTCAAGTTCAAATATAAAAGTTATGATTTTTTGAATTTTTTTAGTATGCACGTAAACGGACGCGAATAATCTTGAGGACTATTCGTGCCGCCCCTAAATAGAGCAGGTGCAAATGATGTGTTATTTGTGCTGTCTCAATTCAAGGCTGGTACCGCAATGATGTGTTATTCATGCTGGCTCAATTTCGGGCCAATGTGAGTGACTATTCATGTTGGCTCTATTTAGAGATGTCACATATAGTGTTATTACTTCCGGCTCTATTATACATCGATACAAATATCCTATTCGTGTCGGTACGAATAATGAACTCTTTAGTAGTGGGGTTCATGAACTTTGTATTTGAATGTGTATAAAATAACAATTTCAACCTAATATTTTGAAGAATATACCGAACATTATTAAAACTTTTCATTCCATTAGGAAAACATTATTTGTGGTTCCAAACTGAAGAAAATATGTTATACCAAGTTCATAAGGTAATATTATGTATTGAAATAAGGTAGGTGAACAATTAAGTTAAGGATGTAAATAAGTTTAATATTCAGAATGAATGAACTATTTTAGTTCAATACCTACACATGTTCGTATGATGCTTTCTGACATAAGTCATCTATCACATCCAGTTACAACATATAATAATGTTAGAGAAGCAATGTCCTTCATCTATGGAAACCAGCAAACTGTTGACCTCATCATTTGTGATGCGTTCTTTCCAACCGAAGACAGTTTACTCATTCTACGAGAAGTTACCTCAAAGTTTGACATCCCTACCGTGAGTAAGTTTATCTCTACTCTCTCTTTATATAGTTTCCTAAATTTAGATGCACTAGATTATCTCTTCTCCTTCCATGTTGCCTCTTTCTGATTTCTATGATTAGACGATGAGTACAATTTAATGTACTAGTGATTTCCGGAACACATGCTGTAGTGAAGAATGTGGTTCAAGTGAAGGGTTAGTTAAATTTCATTATGTATTTACTAAATTTTCATATGTTCATCTTAATCAGTAATGTCTTCAAACGGAGATACGAGAACAGTGATGAAGTACATCACCAATGGGGCTTCCGATTTCCTAATAAAGCCTCTGAGAATTGAAGAACTGAAGAACATCTGGCAGCATGTGTTCCGGAAGAAAATTGGGGCGGAGCACAGAAAGTGCAACAATGCTCAACATGTCGATCAGCTGTCATATCGAAGCATGGGAATCAACCAAGCCACGACGGCACTGGACAGTGAGATAAGGGAGAATAATAATGGGACGGTCACGGATATACGAGACCTCAAGAAGTCCAGGCTCAGCTGGACTATGCAGCTGCACCGCCAATTCATTGCAGCTGTGAATTCCCTGGGAGTAGATAGTGAGTGATGCTCGATCTCATTTCCTTTCATAAGCAAAATGCATATTAATTCCCGTTTTTTTTGGTGATTCACTACCGGATTCGCCCCCGACAAAGGCCGCCTTGCACACGGCAAAGGTCTTTGCCGTGTGCTGCACACGGCAAAAATTGGCCGGCAAAGAGCATCTTTGCCGTGTGCCCAATTGCGGGCGCACGGCAAAGGCTTGCCGTGTGCCATAGTCTTTGCCGTGCGCCCGCGTGGGCTTAACGGACGTGGCCGTTAAGGGCCTTTGCCGAGCCTTTCCCGTGTGCCACGTACACCTGGCTCACGGTGCGTCGGCCTTGAGGGCACACGACAAAGGCCCTGCCAGGTGGGCCCAAGCTGGGACCTTTGCCGTGTGCCCCTGGCCCACGGCTCACGGCAAAGGCCTGCCGTGGGGGCCCCAGCCGCGGGCCTTTGCCGTGCGCTAAGGGAAAAGCACACGGTAAAGGCCCAACCTTTACCGTGAGTTTTTTCTTTGGCACACGACAAAGGCCCTTGTCCCCCCTTTTTTGTTTATTTTAATTATGCCCCCAACACAAAATATCACAGGCAGTTTATATATCACAATATACATCACAGGCAGTTTATAAATCACAATATATACATCACAGACAGTTTATATAGTCCAATCATCCACATATGCAAATAAAGTCATCCACGAGTGCATAAAAGTTCATACAAGCCCATACAAGTTCATTCAAGTCCATAAAAGTCCATGCAACTCGATCCTAAGCAACTACGAGTCCATACACGTCGATACAATGCAAATTCATGAAACTCAACCAGATGGCGGTGGGCGCGGCGGGTCCTGCGAGAAGGGCGAGCCGTGAGGGGGTGGCGGGTACGGCGAGCTCATCGGTGGCATGCCGGGTCTCATCTGTGGCCACTGCTGGTACGGTCCACCAGGAGGGAGCTGCGTCCACGGGCCGTACTGCGTCCACGGAGGCGGGATAGGAGACACCTGAGGGGGTGACATGTCCACGGGCCCATCGTTCGACGCCGCTGACAGGTTCTGCACAAATGATACAAAATTCAACACAATCGCTAAGATATGATCATTCTAGGTTTCTAAGTCACTATGTGGAATCCAACTAGATGATTTATCCTAAGTTATCGGTTCTAAGTCACTATGAGGAATGAAACTTCAGAGTTTTCAAGCAACTCACCGGAGTAAGCTCTCCAACATGTGGCGCAGCGACTAACATCGGTGGCGGTGGTGTATGACCTACCACCGTCCCAAGGCTGCTCACGTACTGGTACATCTGAGCATACCGCAGCCGCTCGGCCCGCTCGGCGTCCTATTTGCGCTGAATCTCGGCAAAAATTGACTGCCTCTCCGCTACCCACTCCTCCCTTTGAGCTCTCATCTGCTCCTCCATCTGGGCCTGCAATTTTTCATGGCAATGTGACAATACAAAACAAGCACTAGCGGTAATCAATTAGCAACAGGTAAAACAGAATTTAACTTGAGTTGATCCATCTGGATCTGTGTACTAGTCTGTCGTGGGCGTATGGGCGGGGTCGAGTCCGTGGCCCTGGCTTTAAGCAAGGAGAGAGTCGGAGTACTAGCCGTGTCCACTAGGCTGTTGGCAACGTTGTACCGGCCATGCTTCTTGCCTCCTCCCGACCTCATGAGCACTTCTCCATCAATTGGCTCGGTGATCGGATCGAACTTCGGCCCATGGACCTCCCTTGCCATCTCTGAGTAGTCACTGAGGACGGCTGTGGACGCTCGGACTTGAGTACGCCTCGGGCCCGTCCTGCGGGTTGTAGACGTTGTCGGGGGCCGTCGCCTTGTCCTTGTGAGACAAAGCGTATGCCATGAGCGGGGGGCAAGGCTGACCACCATGCGACTGAGACTGCAAAAAAAAACATAAAGCAAGATTTCATGAATTATTCAGATTGAAAACTGAGTGTACTTAGTTTAAGACACATACCCATCTATGGGAGTACGCCGAGAGGTCGCGGTTGCCTTGGTGGTGTGGTTTACCAGGCATCATCAAACGCCTCCGCCGGCCTTCGTTGTGGGTCGCCTCCCAACCCTCAGCGCACCACTTGTCCACTATCATCTCCCAGCACCTCATGTGGGGGGCACACCAATACGGAACGGCCTGCACATCATCAAGTACACATAAGTAGAGTAAACTGAGCGTAATTAATTTAAGAGATAGTGTATATTTACCCGTATGTATTCTGCCCTCGTCAGCCTCATGTTTCTGGCGTCTGTCTTGGTAAGTTTTACTTTCCTGAATTTGCGGTAGAAATACACCACCGTCTGAACGCGGGCCTCGTAGTGCATGTCGGTGACCAGTTTGCGGCAGGCTGTGTTAGCCACAACCGTTGCTCGGTCCCTGAATTCATCGTCGACTCTGAAAAAATCCAGCAAATTGATGGGATGTCAATAATGTCAAATAAAAATGCGGTGTATTGACCAATGTAGTGTGAGGGAAACTTACCCACAATTCTTCAACCACCCGGTGCGCCATGTTGTTGAACATTGCACCATTCGAATCTTGGTGGGGGTCGACTGTAGCGGCGACATAGTGGTCCCACGTATACGTCGGCTCATGTCTGCCGGCGACCGTCACCAAGCCAGGAAAGTGATGCTTGCACAAAAGGCCGAGGATGCCATTGGGCAGTCGTTTGTGACTGCCCGGCTCGACCTCGATCCACGACCTGCACAAGTGATTTAGATAAATTATTAGTTCCAATATTGATTATTAACATATGAAAGGAAAACAAGAAGTACAAACATTTAAAATTACTTGCCTGGCCTCGTGTGGCCGAATCTTCGGCCGCTGCAACAAAGGGTATCGTCCGATCCGGGAGCTGCGAGGGGCCTCGCAGGTACGGCTCCGGTCCTCCTGCGTCTCCCTCCTCCCCTCCTCCCCCTGCTCCTCCTCTTCCTCTTCGTCCTCTCCCTGCACCTCCTCTCCGTCCTCTCCCTGCTCCTCCTCTCCGTGCGCGGAAGGCACCTGCTCCTCCTCCTCCACCACCACCTCCTCCTCCTCCACCTCCTCCTCAGGTGTGGGTTCCCTTGCCCTCCTCCCCCTCTTCCCCCGTGTCATGCCAGAGCCCTCAGGTGCAGACGAGGAACTCGCTCCACCCTTGCCTCTCCCTCGACCCTTGCCTCCACCTTGAGCCAGCGTGGAGACCACCCTCTGGTAAAGCGAGTTGACCGACCGGCATCCTCGTCCCACCATCTTTAATCAACACCTGCATTTAAAAAGAGTAAATGAATCAGTATATTAATTAGAACAAGTAGTAATTGAATGCATACAGGTTATAAACTAATTAGTGCAACAAGTAATTTAAACATGGAATAAATTACTTACATATATTCGAAATAATCATCATAATCCGGATTAGCCGGATCATTATTCTCATCATCACTATCACGCATTTGCAGATAATCGGCGTTGGGGGTCTACAAGAGGCTCCTCCACCTCAATGTCATCTCCTATACGTAATTTCTCGAGTAATTTTAAGTCATTCACATTCTCAACCTTATCTCCGGTGTCCTCGTCCACAAGCATTTTATTGTCCTCGTCAACAATCATGTCTCCGGTTAATTCTACCTCAAACCTCCCTTCTAGCCCATCTTCTTGGAAGAACTCTTCGTCATCTGTATTTGGGTCTAAGTTGTAATCTTCATTGTTTGGGACAGGTAGTTTACCATGTGGAGCTACTTTGAACACAACATCCCAACCGATAAGACGTTCGTCGGTTTGGCACGGGTACGAGAGATAATAAACTTGGGTCGCCTGTTGTGCAACAATATACACATCATCCCCTGGATACATGGATGACTGTCTAATTTCCACTAGCCCAAGTATAGGGGTCCGTCTCACTTCTTCAGGATCAAACCAATGGCATTTGAATATGACAGGTTTGAGAGATTTAGAACCACAAAACATGAGTTCATATATTTCTTCAATTCTTCCATAGTATTCGACCCCATCGTCTCCTGGAGTACACACTCCAGTATTTGTGGTTTTTTGATTGGGCCGACTCTGATCGTGTCTTGTTGTGTGAAAGCGATATCCATTGACATCATAAGCGCCAAATGACTTGACCCTAATGGCACAGCCATCGGCAACCTGTCTCAATTCGGCACTCATAGACGCGTCTATTTGGCCCTACAAATTCAAGCAGGTACGACATTCGTTACTCATAGACGGGCAAATTCAAGCATCATGCATACTAACTATTAGCAAAATAGGACATTACCTTCTTTTTGAACCAAGAAATTAAATCTGGCCCATTTGCCGCACCATATCTAACAAGGTTGTCATATTCCTAATCGGTAGGCCTACTTGATCGATGTCAGTATGTCACAAGAAATTCCCTGTACCAACGAAAAACAAAGGGGTTGGATGCAGAAGAGTGAATAGTTAAGAACAAGTTCGTGTAGAACTTACTGTATGTATGGCTCAACTTCGTCAAGGTTTTTCAAGACATATAGCATGATGTCACGCCACTCTTCGACAGTCAAGGTCTTGGTCCTCGAATGACTTGCCTTTCCGAGTTGACCACGAAAAATGCTGAGGTTCGACTCATCTTCGCCGGCATTGTAACGAGGGGGTGGATTATGCACGCTACGAAGGTTGTCAGAATAGTATTTGGATGTGAAATTTGACACCTCCTCCAGAATGTACGCCTCAGCAATTGAAGCTTCAATCTTGCATTTATTCTTACGTTTTGTTCGAAGAACTTTTTGACATGTCTCAATAGAATAGCACCAACGGTTTTGCACGGGACCTGCCATTCGTGCCTGATACGGTAGGTGCAAAATCATATGCTGCATAGGATTGAAGAAGCCTGGTGGAAAGATTTTTTCCAACTTACAGAGCAACACATGAGTCGTTTTTTCCATATCCCTAATCACGGACAGAGATACTTCCTTTGCACAGAGTTGACGAAAGAAATTGCTCAGCTCTGCCAGCACTAGCCAGATATGATCAGGTACATAACCTCGAACCATCACCGGAAGAAGTCGCTCAAGCCATATATGGTAGTCATGACTCTTGAGCCCGTTGATTCGCATAGTCTCTAAGTTCACCCCCCTCGTCAGATTAGCAGCATACCCATCAGGAAACTTTAAGATTTTAAACCATTCCAGTACTTCTTTCCTTTGGGCTCTCGTGAGGACGAAATCAGCCTTTGGCTTTTTCCATCGCCTGCCTTCAGCGGGAGTTGGAATGTCTAGCTTCGGCCAATCGCATAACTTCGTTTGATCACTTGGTTTACAGAGGCAGTTCCAAAGAAGATACTGGAGTTAATGAAGGTTAAACATTTGACAAGAGAGCAAGTCGCAAGTCATTTACAGGTAATTAATTAATTTTGGTATATATGTTCTTGTACAAGGCATGCATGCATGCAAGACAAATAATATATCACCTAGGGTTGTCTAAGACAAACTCAACCTGGCTAACAATCCATGGTATTAATATAATCTCAACACACACTAAAATGCAATTATTATACTCTACGTACCTTGATCTATTTTTAGTTTTTTAAAAAAATTGTGATAAAATTGGACAAAAATTTTAATGCAGGATAGTTAACTATACCATGCTGAGGCCATCAACATCCACTACTTGTATTATTAGTTAAGCTTACTGATCATTTTGTTGGCGATTGTGATTGGAGTCTCTAAATTATATATCCTAAATGTTCATATACATTGAAATGTCAATATGGCATGACAATAAAATTCCATATTTGTCAAATTAACCTATTTGAAGTATTGACTTGTGGGTTCTTGACTTTTACATACATAGATCGGGTACAGATGCAATTGATCTCTAAAGGGGTCACCAATAAAGCATCATAGCAACCATATAAATTTTGCAGTTTTTAACAGGTTGTCACCTATATATTTTCTCCGTTTCAAATTGTATTTCACTTAGCTTTGTCCTAGTCCAAACATCTCTGAAATTGACTAATTGAAAACTCTTATTTTCTACTGATGCAGAAATACAGGCTTCACCTAAGAAATTCGACTCAGACATTGCACAAAGATGACACGCCTTCATCATCGAGTCATCCCAGTCCCAATGAATCAAGCATTCTAAGAACCCAACTCAACAACAGTTCTTCAGATTCATTGTATATTGATCAAGATGGATGCATGGAGATCACAGACTATTCTTTGCCCAGGGATGACCTATCAAGTGGCTCAAACTGTATGCTGGGAGAACGAAACAACTACTCACCTGAAGGTTTCCAGGATTTCAGATGGGATCCAGATAAACAGGGATCCGAAACAACGTATTTATGGAATTTCGAGGCAGAGTGATTCTATCACTAACAGCATGCCTGTCAGGAGTAGTAACCGTAAGTAAGCATATAATGTGCACATGTGTGCTGAATAATAGCCCGTGTACAGTAGTACATCCTGAATAATAGCCGTGTGACACATTTGGTCTTCCCAGAAGTATATGTAACACATCATTTTAGTTGGCAACATAGCTGCTTTAGCACAAATACTAGAGTAAACAATAAATACACTATACAGATAGACCGTAAGATAGAGTAATACAGACAGATCTACTTTGGGATATCAAATTAGTATGGAATAATGTAATGCACAATTATAATTACTTACAACAGGGAACAGCTAACATATGAGATTCGGCCAACGTGCTTGTGGCTTTTCTCTGTACTAGAGATTATTGTTTCTGTCATTTAACTTCTTTTTTCTTTCTTTTGTAAGAGCTTGGCAACATGATCTTGGAAAGATGGGGAGGGGGTTGATGGTGGTGCACACAGGCAATACATTGTTGTTTCCTAAAAAAAAAGAGAACAATTCACTGTATAATAGGGAAAGTAAACATCTACCTTTGATTATGTTAGAACTTCTGTAGTAAATATACAATTGAATTTCTTATTTATTTGACGTCAGCACGAGTTGTAAACATCTGCATCAAGCCATGCATTGAAATTCATGATGTTTCACAATATATATTTTTATAAATAAATGTCTGCTTGAGTATTGCTGTCCAAGTGAAAAGTTTCTAGATCTAGAAAACCAAAACCCTCATTTATGAATGTTGGAAGTTTTTAGATACCTGAACTCGAAGTTAAATGATCAAATAGAAAGGTAGACATTTCTGTTGGAAATTAAACCTTCAATAATAAAAATTTCAGTTTCGTTAAACTTTCCTCTTTTTTGTTTTTTCAGAGCTGAAAGTTCAATTTCAAGCCACGTGTTAAAAAAATAGGAGAAATCTTCGATCTTGTGTTGACGAGTTTTTTTTTCAGATGAAGCTTCAATTTAAATGTTACTTATTTTGTATAATTTTGGTCAAATTTGAAAGGGGGGGAGGGGATGGAGGGAGGAGTTTGAAGCTAGCTAGGACACTAGTAACTTATCATGATGTTTACAGTATACATTTTATAAATATATCCTCTCCAACAAGAATGTCTGTTGTGGTGTTACAAGGGTGTCTTCACACTTGTTAGATGAAGACTCGCGATATAAATCATAAAATTCGACATCATTTTTTTCAGGAAGTGTAGGCGTGACTACCTGTCTTATCCATGTGTGTATATTGATATTGTAATGTTTTGGCATGATATGTCACAAGTTTGAGTTGTTGAAGATGCTCCACATTTTGACACCGCGTGTAATATTTAGGAATAGATCGAGTTGAGTGTTCTCTATATACTATATGTACACCCCCCACATCATTAGCCGTTCCGATCGAGTGATTAATACGGAAAAGGGGCGGATTACAAACAAAGCCAGACATTGTTTCCACTTTCCTCCCCATTTCGTACCCGCCAGTTCGAGCCAGCATATTGATCTAATTGGTAGTAAAAATAATCAAGCAAAGCATGGTGTGCCATGCATGGTGCGATCATGTGCGCCACATCTAATTTGAAGACAACCCCAATGATCCATCAATGGAAGATGCATGTATGGTCATGCTAGGAGCCAGAAGTTCTTGTGGGTCTTGGTGTTGAGCAGGTAGCCGGCGTTCTGGCCCTTCTTCTGCACGCTCACGCACAGGCATTTGCTATGCTCGATCAAGAACTCCGCCGTGCTGTCATGGCCTCGGCTCGATCCGCTCGAGCTCTTCCCGCTCGAGGAGCCCTTCCCACCCGAGCTTTTCCCACTCGAGCTTCTCAACCTGATGAGCATATATATCCTTCGTTATTAATTAATTAGAGACGAGTTCGTGCCATGCATATGCATGCGTGCATATTGATCGAGTAGATCGATTGCGAGAACGTTGATTGGTTATTAATCACACGGCCGGCGTAGTAGGTACGTACCCGAGGAAGGAGGAGCATCGGCGGTGGCCGATGACGAGGAGCTCGACGCGGCGGCGCTGGGACTCGGCGAGGATGGTCTGCGCCTTGGCCTCGCGGCCCTCCGTGGCGGGCTCCACGCGCTCCCCGTGCACCCGCGCGCGGGGGTACCGCGCCTTGCACGCGGCGCGCATCGCCTCCATGAAATCGACACCGTCCGCAGCGCCGGCGCCGCCGCCGAGGAGCGCGGCGATCGGGGAGCCGGCGCTCCCGCCGGACGACGAGCGCGAGGGCCCGGCCCCGCCGGCGGCGCCGCCGCTGTTGGGGTGGTGCAGGGGCATGTTGACGTGGAGGAGGAGGATGTCGTCGCCCTCGACGATGGCGTGGGAGAGCGCCCACTCCAGCGCCGCCGTCGACTCGCGGCCGGGGTCCGCGACGACCATCACGAGCCGGGGCTTCTTCGTCGGCGTGCCACCCGTGCCCCGGCCGTTGCCACCGCCGCCGCGCCCGAGGTCGATCAGGGCCATGGTGCTGCCGCCGGCCGACGTCGCCGCATGCACGCGCGCGGCACGCAGCTTCGCCGGCCTGGCTTAGCTTAATTGGGGGATCGGAGAAAGTGTGAAGGGCTGGAGCGTTTGCGAAGAATGGGGGGAGGTCGAGAAGAAGGGGAGAGACGTGCACGTACGCCTGCATGCCGGTTTCACCCAGCGGCTTTGGCGGGGGGACGCGGCCGCGCGGGGGGTCACGGCCGGGAGCTGGCGACTGAGCAATTCTTTTGCATCCTATTTTTGTTTCTCTATCCTTTTTTTAATAATAGAAGATAAAATTTCGGTTTCAGACATACTTTGAGAATGCATCAGACCACGAACATTACAAAGCAAGGCATATGTTCCAAGTGAACGTGTAGCCACAACATCAAAAGATTTGATGTATCAAAGAAAAATGATAAAACTAAAGAAGAAAAAGAAACTCAAAATTCCAACAAGCTACTATAGTAATCTTTCTTCGCGGCATGCTTTGTAAGGTCGCCTCCAAATAAACCATGTGAAAGTGGATCCGAAGCATGAGCCAAATCTAATAACAGGAAAGAGAAACAACTCCATCTGTTGATTGACGCTCTGACCACCAAACGAAGACCGCGACAGAAGCATCCATACTTCCAAACATTAGTAGCAGAGGATAAGCGAGATACTTATAGTTGTCGAAGAATCCGAGTTGGGTAACCGTAGTACCCGTACAAAGTGCACTATCACTTAAAAATCATCCAAAACGACGCCTCTACCGAGGAAATGACGATGGTCGGTGCCGTCGTTGCCCACCTGGACAATGTTTTCACTTGGAGATCTAGTGATGGAGTGAATTCAGAACATATAGGTGGCGCCTCCAAGAAGGAAAACAACGTCCAAAGGCGTTGTTGCCGCGACTTTCGCCAAATGTGCCCTAGCCCACCACAATATAGCCACAAAGGTTGACGAGAAGCGTCCCATACCGCGTCATCACCAATCACTGGAGGCTGAAGCACTTGAGACCCACTATCGATGAGGTGTGTTCCATACCACACCTGTCATACAATGAGTTCCTGAGCACCTGTTGCAAGCACAACGTTTGTGACTTTAGTCACCCACCGTCTTTTCTCACCACAGTTTCATCAGATCTACATTATTGGCCACCAGGTCCAGCGATGGGAATGCCAGACCTGCACGTGGAAAACCTTGAGCCGATGCCCACCCGCGATGCAGACCACCACTGTGAGGCTGCACCCACAAGTACCGGCAGCCATTAAAACTAACGACCATCAGCTAGTCCCCCAGGATGGGGATTGTGAGCGCCTCCAGGGCCACGTGCCAACGATGACCCGCTGGTGGTGGGCTCGTGATAGCCAACCCGACATGAAGACGGCCACCACCGCATGTCGCAAGTGCAATCCCCGGTAGATCTCGCCTCCATGTAGCCGGCAGCGGTCGTCTGGGCGCTGTTTGGGGGGGGGGGGGGGGGGGAGGGGGGGCAGGCGGCAGCCGGATGTGTCGTCCGGGAGGGGGGAGATGCCGAGCAGAATGGAGAAGGCAGCCTGATGGCGGTTCTGCCGATTCTGTTGGAACTTATTTTGTCGGGTTGTTTTTTACTCCCTCCGTCTTAAAATATAAGCATTCGTTTTACTCTCTCAATCCCAAAATATCAGCATTCGTTGATTAGTAGACATTACGCTTTGAACATCCATCTTATTCAAAAATTTATAAATATATTATTTATTTTATTATGACTTGTTTTATCATTTGTTATACTTCAAGTATGACTTATTTGTTTTTATATTTCTATAAATTTTTTTGAATAAGACGGATGGTCAAACATGATGTCTGAAAGTCAACAAATGCTTACATTTTAGGACGGATGGAATAGTAAATTACACCTACCATACAATAACTTGTATGGTTGTATAACTTTAGTCCAATAAGTTGTAAAGTGTGCAAATAGATACATAAACTTCTCAAATGTGTGAATGTACGTCACATATACACCAACGATTATATTTTGCTACGATCATCAACCATGGTCCGTAGCTTAGGTCACAATAATTAATTGTGAGTAAACATAGGACCAAAGGGTAATCGACATTCCTAAGCCCGGCTTTTGATTTTGATTTTTATTCACTTAAACTCTTTGAGATTATCATATATCTTGGGTAAATTATTTTGTTTCAATTATAAATTACAATATTCATGTTTATTTCCTTCGTTATTTGTTGCATCCGTTTGTTTACAATATTTTTTGCCTTGGCATTTACAGGATAGTCTTTTTGCACCTTTGCTAACAATATTGTTTGCCTGCTTGACATTTACATAACCTTGAGATAACGTTGACAAGAAAACTCTAAAAAAGTAAATGCAATTGTACATACATAAGATGTGTGCATTGATAACGTTCACATAATCATAAGGACTCTAAACATATAAGTGTGCATTGTCGACTGCTTTCTAAATGTCATGGACAAAAATATTATAAAGAAATGTGCAACCAGTTAACAAATGAAATTAACAAGAATATTGTAATCTATAATTAAATTAGAACCATTTATTCAAGATAGTGACAATTTAGAAGTGAACGAGAAATTTCAGATTAAAAGCATGTAGGAAGGCCAATTCCATTTAGGCCTGCCACCTCAAAGCTACATACCATGTAGCATGCTCCATAGCAAAATATACTCGGTGGTGTATATTTGACCGTACATGCACGTATTTGACAAGTTCATGCATTCATTGCATGTTTTACAATTTGTTGGATCAAAGTGATACAATCATACAATTTGTTGTATGGTGGATGCGCTTACAACTTTTATTTTTAACCGAACGGATGGATATACAGAAGAGCTTGGAGTTGCTCTTGACTGCTTCGATATTCTGGATGCCATAAAAAATCAGATCAACCAACCCTTCTTTATGGAAATAACCATCCTCATGGAGTATATGGATGTCGTGCAGTGATCAAATCTTCCAAGGTATTCAGCCGGCGGTCAATCAATAATGCAACAATAATTTCTTCAGCAAAGAATTTACCCTGATATTGCACAGAGAAAAGAAGCTAAATTTGCCCTATTATTGCACAGAGCAAAGAAAAAGTACTTCCCGGGCATAGAAGCATAGATAAACTCTCTGGTTCTAGTGTTTTCTTTGATTTTCTTTGTTTCCTTTTTTTATCTCTTAATGTTTCGTTTATGGATCCACTTTGCATTAATATATACTACCTCCGTTTCAAAATGTAGTTCGTTTGACTTTTTTTACTTTAAGTTTGAAGATTCGTCTTATTCAAAAAATTATGCAAAATATCATATATTTTTGTTATGAACTTAGGTCAAACAAACTACATTTTAAAACGGAGGCGGTACGTAACCAGTAGGAGCTCCCGAAGCACCCCTGTACATCTTGAGGCAGCACGTCATCCGTCACCAACCGCACACCGTTGTGCACGGAGGCGGCGAAACCAAAAGTCCAAAACTAGCGGAGGGGCCTGAACTCGATGCCCTCGACGATGAGGCCAGCACCTCGAAGCTCGCCACCACCACCTCCTCGCCCGGTGCCTCACGCTCGCCGGGCACCACGAGATCAACCTGAGCACTGCCAAATCATATACACCTGAGGTCAGCACTCTCTCTCTCTACCGTGGTCGGCAGCTCGACGCTGACTTGCTGAGCGACGCGGCGCGGATGCTCTCTATTTTTTTTTTTTTAACGTAAGACCGGCAGAGATCGCCGGTTTTGTATGATCTGTAATCTCTCTGTTCTCAACTCTGGGGTCTTGGGAGAGGCCCAAAGCCGACGCTAAGGAGCGGATCGGGTGGTTGCATCAGACGGCCCAAACAAAATACTCTGTTCCGACTGTCCTCCCGCCACCGATGATGGAGTACATGTGTTCCGGAACGAACTCTTCAAATTATTCACGACCTCATTCCAATTCCTTTTCTGCGTGCACGCTACACAACCAACCATTCTCTATCAAATCCTTCTTCCACGAGGACCTCACCGATTGTACCAAACACATGGACAAAACCACACACACAGATGGACACACAAGTCGGGATGATGCATGCATTTCTCTCACACATCACACACACTATGCTGTTTATCACACCACACACAACAATCGGCACAGGCGCACGCCGGCAGCTCGATCGCTCGCCTGGCTCTCTACTATCTCCTCGACCAGTCCTCTGTCCTTTTGCATCGAACGATCAGGCTCCCAGCCTCGCGTCCATCTCGAGGACGGTGCTGAGGTTCATGGGGCTGACGTAGTCGAGCGACCCGCTCATGAACTGGCTGACGATGATCCTGTTGGCGCGCTCCGTGGGGTGGTAGGGGTCCCAGAACACGTAGCGGCCGCGGTCGGCGCACAGGTTGGACGCCGCCGTGCACAGCCCGAGCCCGTTGTGGGGGCCCTGGCCGCAGCACGCCTCCTTGGCCGTGGCGAACCCGTGCGCGGCCGGGTCGCTCACGAAGTCGAAGTGGACGCGGAACGCGTTCGCCGCGATGAAGGTCCCCGACCCGAACCGCGCGTTCAGCCCTTCCAGCGCCCGCGCCAGCTGCGGGTTGAAGAGCGACGCCGCCCGCATCAGCTCCGCCGCGCACTCGCCGTTCCGGCTCCGCTGCGCCAGGATCGCCGGCGCGCAACCCAGCGGGCCCGTCCCCGTCACCAGCACCCGCCGGCAACCCATCGCGTACAGCCTCTGCGTATATGCGACCGTGTCAGTGTACCCCAGTTGCCGATTATATATATATATATATATATACACACATATACAAATGTACATCAAGCACTCACGATGAGGATCTTCTTGTACTCGGAGACGAGGTAGCGGACGTAGTCGGGGAGCGCGAACTGGCGGGAGCGGAGGGAGAAGGGGACGAGGTAGTAGTTGTTGACGAAGTCGTTGCCGCCGAGGGTGATGAGCGTGAGGGAGCCGCGGACCAGCTGCCGCGCCCGGGCGGGGCCCACCAGGGCGCGGAGCTTGGCCTGGTACTCGCCGAAGTAGCGGAGCTGGCGGCTCATCCGGAGGATGTCCACGAACTGGATGCCCGTGTCGTTGAGGATCCCGACGCCGGCCGACGCGAAGTTGGCGCCCACGAGCAGCTTCTGGCCACGGAGCTCCGGGCTCAGGTACGGCAGCGTCGCCTCCGCGCCCAGGTGCTCGCCTGCATTCGACGGCAATGGCAGAGGCAGGGGCGTTTATTACAGTACTGTTTAGCGTGTCGGGGACACACATAAATATATATATGCTGCCTGATGAAACGCAACGCAAACGAAGATGGCGTATGTACTGATGATGTCGGGGATGTTTTTGCCGTTGGAGAAGCGGCCGGTGGGGCGGCGCGTGGGGAAGTCGATCCCGTAGGGCGGCGAGTCGGCGCGCGCCGAGGTCATGAGGTAGTTGTTGTTGCCGTTGTCCACCAGCGAGTCGCCGAACACGAAGAAGGCGCGCGCGCACTCCGACGGCCTCGCGAGGATGGCCGCCACGGCGAGCACGCCGGTGGCCAGCAAGGAGGCGCTCATCGTGGTCCTTAGCCTCATGCACATCGACGCACTGCAGAGCCGCTGGAGGGTTTTATATAGCGTTGCCCGTGGGAGGCTGGGAGGAGGCCGGCAGCAGGGACGGTCGCGTCAGATGGGACGGAACTATTAATCGAGCCACAATCTTAGATGCGCGCGGCCGCCGCATATGAGGATCATCATTTGCTCCGCAGTTCATTCATAAACCTCCAAAGCTGCTGCCTGCACGTTCCTGTGCGCGCGCCCATTTCCCTGCCAATCCATCGGCATTAATATATACAGATGGAGATACTCGCATACTAACACATACCTACACGAACACATACGTGTATATCGTACTTTGCAAATTTCCAACATTATATATTAGAATTATATGGACATAGTGAATAGATGAAAGGAGTAAAATGAACTTTTTTAACAAAATCAGTATGAGCGACCTGCTTTTGAAAGGCACGTCGTCTATCACCAATAAAGAGTAAAAGAATAGTTGGCCTTCCATGCTAGGAGATTCGAACCCAACCGAGGTACGCTCAATTTGCATTTAATCACCTCCTTTTGATCACCGAGGCCGGCCACATCTACGAATGTGTTCTTAGCTCTCAAATTGTATGTTGTAGCTTACGGAAATCTTTCCCGCCGAACTGCGCACATTCCACTTTTTTTTTTGACTAATCATATTTAGTGCGGACGGTACATCTTTTGCTCGTGAGATGTGACCGTGGAACGAATCTACTAGGCTACCACTAACACGCATAGCAAACCATGGTACTTGGCAGGCAGTTTACGCGATCGCCTCTGAACTGAGATTCTGAGAATCGCAAGATGAGTTCATAAAGGCTGAAGAAGCACTGCACCATCTGAACTGACGGTGTTCAATAGGAAAATACGTCACGAATTGTTTCCGGCAAAGGACGTTCAAGAAAGATTATTGACTATTGCTCAGGTTATGAAAGACGTTCAAGAAAGATTATCGACTATTGCGCGGATCAATTCTTTTTGGCTGTGAGGGTCTGTTCAGCCCAGAACCCAACAAAATCCACCTTTTTTCTCTTTTTGAGAACGTGCATAGCACATTTTTTCATTAAGCGTGAGAGAAAAAGAGTTAGGTTACAACACCAACGCCGGAGGTGTCAGGACAAAAAAAGAAGAAAACAACG
Organism: Urochloa ruziziensis; assembly: GCA_015476505.1. NCBI lineage: Eukaryota > Viridiplantae > Streptophyta > Magnoliopsida > Poales > Poaceae > Urochloa > Urochloa ruziziensis. The sequence goes on from CM027118.1 coordinate 53,486,855, forward strand.
ACAAGGAAAGCTTACAAGTGAAAAAAAAAGACTAGCCAAACACGTCAAGCACACGCAACACCCTAGCCCTACCTCCTGCTCGCCCCAGCCTCCAGAAGACCTGCAATCCCGCCATAGCCGGCACGGGCCCAAGTCCTTGCCTCCAGTATTTTCTCCACGAGGGCGACCGGCATCACTCATCAGGGCGGAGCGGTCATGCACTCTTTGGTTCCGCTCTAACCAAAGCGACCACGCGACCAGCCAAACCAGTGAGTCAAATCCTTTGTGCATCGCCTTTGGTATGCGCTTACGGTTATGCAGCCACCAGTCGGCAAAAGGAGATTCAAACTGAGGTGTGACTAGCTGTAATCATAGGACGCTGAGCACCCGAAACCAAGTCTCCCTGCTAGTAACACACCCAGTTAGCAGGTGATCGATGGTTTCGACCTCCTCCGCACAGAGAGCGCAATCAACCCGTTCCTTAAGCCCGTGGCGCTTTAGTCTGTTCGACGTCCAGCAACGACCAAGTAGAGCTAGCCAGCCAAAAAATCGGCAGCGACCTGGTGCCTGCACCTTCCAAAGCCACCGGGCTCGCTCGATCTCCTCACGCCCGAGGAAAAGAGCACGGTAAGCCGAGGCTGAGGAGAACTCTCCAGAAGTGGTCCATCGCCATATGAATCTATCCGGGTCGGCAGACAACTGCCAACCCGGATAGATCGACCTGAGGCTGGTAAAAGAAAGAGGAAATGAATGTACAAAGAAATTCGGAGGATCAAACTCTAACCCCGGCTACTCTTCAACTTCATTTAGTAGAGCGTGAGTGCATGACATGTTGGCGCCATCAGATTAACAGTAGGTGGGCACAAGACAAAATATCGGAGCAGTGACGTGGGCAGTGAACACATTTTCACACCCTGGCCCGGAGACGGACCATCCCAAATTTCATGCCATTCAAATATTCAATGGTCGCGTGCGCCATAGCCGCCTTGCTCGCTCAGGGTAGCTAGCTCGAGACGTCGCGTCGTCGCACGGGCGCGGACAGGGACGCGATAGCTGCAGACCGCGCAGGTAGGTTGATGGGAGAGACGAGCCGACGCCCGGTGGGCAAAGATAAGGGCACCGGTTATTGAGCTTTATAGAAACAATTCTTTTTTATACTGTGCTTACGGAAACATTGAAACGAGGGACTTGCCGAAACGGGCTGCTTAAAACGAATACAACGAATAAAGGAACAGAGAACCAACATCGAATAAAGGAACCCCCACGATATACCACCGCCAAAAAGAAATGTTTTTAGTACAGAGTCCGGCGCAAGGTGTCAGAATCCAATTTTGATCTACCGCCCAGCTCAACTACAGTTTATTATTCCCAACACTAGCTCCGTTTGGAACTCTGAGAGGTCCCTCGTCCGCAGACCCAAAATCGTACCGCCTGACAATCACCTCGTCAACGACAAAAATACAGCAAAGATGAACTTGCACCGCCCAGAAAAAATCCACTACGTAACTCTGATGTGTTATCGAGGCTGTGATGCCTAGTACTCCATTCCACCCATGCCGCCCATTGCCGGTGCAGGGCGCCTCTTCCTTGGGGATCTCTACAATGATGGATTCCGTTGTGGTCATCAGGGATGACACGCTGCAACAACAGGACGTTTAGCTTGTTAAACACCAACATCAACAGCAGAAGGGCATTTCCAAATAACGTGAGGTAGTAGATAGTTTACCTAGCAGCATCCACCAAGGCAGTTCTGATGACTTTTAGTGGGTCGATGATACCGGCCTTCACCATGTCAACATATTCACCTAGACAATATCATTCGTGAAGTAATCAGCAAAGATACTTAGAATGAGCTGTTGAGATAAATGGTGCACAAGTACTGAAATATCATACCTTTGGCCGCATCATAACCAAGGTCAGTATTTCCTTGCTCCAAAAGTTTGCCCACGACCACTGCTCCCTCTACACCAGCATTGGAAGCAATGGTGTGCACTGGTGTCTGCATAACATTCGGTTGTCAGCTTAGCATACAGGTAAAGTTTGTCAGGAAAAGAATAATTTCAATCTGTTCTCTCGCTAACCTTCAAGGCATTCTGAATGATTTGTACACCAATCTTCTGATCAAAGTTTGCGGTCTGCAATTTGTCAAGCTCCTTTGATGCATAGAGAAGAGCAACACCACCACCTGCATACACAATTGAAGACAGGAGTATATTAGGCACAATAACGCAATAGGAAATCAATTAATAAGACTGAAAGAAATTAACATAATGTCCGAAGAAATTGCAATACATTACCTGGTACAATGCCCTCTTCCACAGCAGCCTTAGTAGCATTCAGTGCATCAGTCACTCTATCCTTCTTCTCACCAACTTCGGCTTCGCTGGCTCCTCCAATCTGTAGTGGCAGTAAAACAATAGGCACAAATCAGTAAATTCAGACAGCCATGTGTACCAACAGGAATGTTTGAAACATGCAATCTACCAAGGCCCTTACAATTTAGGGCCCGTTCGGTTCCTGGGGAACAGCGGCCAGGAACGATTCCTGACCGGATTGCCTTCCTAATAGGCATTGATCAGCAGGGGCCGAACGGGGCCTTAAGGGTCGATAACCATACCTTTAGAACAGCAACACCTCCAGAGAGCTTTGCCAACCGCTCCTGTAGCTTTTCCTTGTCATAATCAGATGTGCTATTTTCAATTGCAGATCTAATCTGTAACACAATATCCATAGTTGTCAGCCAAAAAGTTCACAGAAATTTACAAGTTAGCGCAATAATGCTATTGCACGAACCTGCTCTGCCCTCTCTTCAATGGACTTCTTGTCTCCAGCTCCATCAAGAATAACAGTGTCATCCTTTGAGACAGTCACCTTCATTTGAAAGGAATGTCAGTCAGGTTACTGTGTAAATATGGAAAAAAAAACTGGCATGATACTGTAAATATCTTATTCTAGAACACTGATTTTGTCTGAAGATTCCAATCATCAAAACGTAATCTCGTGCTAGAAAATAAAAAGTACTTGATTGCTATAGACCATACCTTTTTGCATGAACCCAACATTTGAGGCTCAACGTTCTCAAGGTTCATTCCAAGCTCTTCAGTTATGACCTGAATCATGAGTGAAGCAGATATCAAACGTGCTACTTTGAATTCTATGGAAAACAATGCACATCAGAAATAACTCTTAAGCTTACTTCTCCACCAGTAAGGATAGCAAGGTCTTGTAAGTTTGCCTTCCTGTTTTCCCCAAAACCTGGTGCTTTGACAGCACAGACCTGAATGGCATTCCAATTAGAACAACAGAACAAACAAATACCAATCACAGAAATTGATAACTAACTGACCTTGATGCCTGCACGAAGCTTGTTAAGAATCAGAGTGCCCAATGCTTCACTTTCCACGTCTTCTGCAACAATGAGTAGAGGCTTTTGCTTCTGTTCAACGAAAAACCATGGAAAAATTGAGTCAACAAAGGCCACAATGAGACAATATTCCTTACAGTTCAATGAAACGAGCAGGTTACCTTTAGAGCCATCTCCAAAACCTTAACCATTGTGTGCATGTTCGTAACCTTCTTGTCGTGAATCAAGATCAATGGGTCTTCCAGTTCCTGTGATATGAACACAAAAACGACTAAGATATTCCTGTGGTACGCGCGATCAGAATTCTAGGCTAGGTAAAAAGGGTACTTACACATTTCTGGGTTTTTGAGTTGGTAATGAAGTACGGGGAAATGTAACCCCTGTCGAGTTTCATGCCTTCCACAACTTCAAGCTCATTGTAAAGAGTGTTACCATCCTGTCAAATATTTCAATATAAAAGTTAAACCAGCATACTGCAAAAAAGAAATTTCAGGAAGCTAGTGAAAACAAAAAAGACAACAATGGCCCAGCATCATAGTGCTTGTGCTGATGCAGTCAACTGGGAAGCAATTCAAACTTGTCCATGTATAGTGCTTGTGGCATTATCTTATAATTAGAACCACTGAAGCTGTACGTGTTAATTTGTGCTCACAGGTTAAGCCATAAAGTTGGGATTTTAGTGTGAGTGGACTGCATAGTGAGAGAAGCACTCCAGGTTAACTTACCGCAATGGTGATTACACCCTCTTTGCCAACCTTCTCCATAGCCTTGGCAATAAGCTCGCCAATTTCCCTTTCCCCATTCGCTGATATTGTACCCACCTTTTACAGCACCAACAAAAAAGAAAAAATTAAAAACCAAAGGGATGGAAATGATGTATAAAACAGACAGTAAACTGAGCTTTGCAGACATACCTGTGCGATCTCCTCTGATGTGCTGATCATTCTGGCCATGCCCTTGAGATTGGTCACAACAGCATCAACAGCCATGGAGATTCCACGCCTTAAATCCATTGCATTCATTCCGGCCGCAACAGATTTACACCCCTCAGTAAATATTGCTTTTGTCAAAACAGTGGCACATGTGGTACCTGAAATTTTGATATATCATTATGACACTGTTAGAATCACAATGACAAGCTTCCTTAAATTAAAGAATATACAAGGCATAATTTATTACAGACTGGTCATAAAAGTCAGGATTTGACCATTTTTCTCAAAAGTAAAAATATATTAATTGTACCTACAAAACCAAAATAACATTGAAACTTTGTTTTACACACATAAATGTACCTATAACTTGACTAAATGACTCAAGATATACAAAGTTCCATTTTTCCTAAACAAATATGCCTTGTATCTTTAAACGAGGAGGAAATAGTATTTCAGTGGTATAGGAAGAAAGATAAATCCCTTAGGAACAAGAACTAAGGCATTGGCATTCAAGTGAAAATCACATGTCTTGGCTAAGGCTAAGAATAGTAAAAAGAAAAAAAATGCATGCACAACACCAGACCAAACAAATATCACAAAATAGCAAAGGCACAAGGAGCAATAGTGAACATCAGTACTACAGTTGCATCAATGGTCCACACCATAATACTCAGCAAAGGCAGGAATACTTCTACATTGCTCGGAAGTTAGGTAAGCAGCCAAGCCTCTCAACAACTTTTAGCAAAATCATATAACACACATAGCTCAGGACATAAGAATGGCATACCATCTCCAGCAGTGTCATTAGTTGCATTGGCAACCTGCTTGACAAGGCTAGCACCAACATTCTTTACTCTATCTTTGAATTCAATGCTCTTAGCAACAGTCACGCCATCCTTTGTGACTTTCGGTGCACCAAAGCTTTGTTCAATAACCACGTTGCGACCCTGCAGAATGCACAAAATAAGTGAGATCAAAACAAACAGTTACTGCAACAGTATTACAACAGATTGACATCAGAAAAACAGAACTTTGGCAGTCATCCAGTGTTCTGTTAGGAAAATTTGGCAAGCATTCAAATTATCCATGACTGCTCTGCACTTTTGTGTTTCTAAGAAAGTGGTTATACCTTAGGACCCATTGTCACTTTGACTGCATCCGCCAATTCCTCAACGCCCCTGAGCATCAGAGCACGGGCCTCAACACCAAACTTGATATCCTTGGCAGCATAGTTTCTGCTCCAGGCAAGCCTGCTCCCAACCTAAGCATCACAACACAAATGTAAGGAGCACATTCAATCAGGACACATTCAAACAAATAGAGACCAACACCATGCCACTAGGTTACACAACATAATAACACAATTCAGAAGATCTAGATTTTGCGCCGAATCAAATCAAATTGTGTCCGCCAGACCATCCATCACGTCAGCTCAGGGTCTAATAGCTAAATAAACTAGCGAGCGCGCTAGATCTTCCTCTAGTAAAGCTGATTCCAGTAGAGGACACAAATCGGAACTACATCTAGCAGCAAAACCCCCTGAACCCACTGAATCCTAAGAACTAGCAGTCTAGCAGCGAGTCACCAAGAGATTCAGCTAAGCCCCACGCACAGAACCACCAGGTCGCCACACCGGCGAGCGGGCAAGACCCCATCTAAGCCCGGATGCCCAGCAACAACAGAGTGCTCTCACCTGGCGAGCGGCGGCGCTGCTTCCGGCTTGCCGCGCCTTGGAGGCGAGGCTAGCTGCTGCGCGGTACATGACGGCGAGGAGGAGGCGCGGGGGGACGGAGGCGGTCGTCGGCGAGCGAGCTGCGAGCTTTGGGGCGGGAGCCGGAGGCGAGCTGCGCCGCTTCTTTCTTGCGGAGGGGGAAAGAAGACGCGAGGCGCCGAGGAGGTGAGGGACGGATGGATTTTAGAGGGAGAGGCGGGGGAGGCGAATGGAGGGTGCGCGGTGGCTCTAGAAGCATCCACTAGGGTTTAGGGTTTTACTGGCTGTTGCCTTGTTGTTGTGGCCTGGTGGGCGCGGCAGCCAGCAGCACATCCGCGACGGCGCGGCGGCTGCCGCGGCCGTGCATAGTGGGCTTTGGTCTTCTGGGCTGCAGCCCGGAAGCTGGTGAGTGGGTTACGGCCCACTAACCTGAATGGTTGCTTTTGAATGCTTGGCAAGCAGCCAGTTAACCAACAGGATTTGGAACCCTGATTGCAACAGAAATTTACCATGTGGCAACTCAAATGGTTCAGAAGCTTCAGCAAATCCTTGATTCCAAACAGGCGCAGGGGCGAATCCAAGTTCCAAATGTAAGGGTGCTCATTTTCTACTTCTTCCTCCCTCCTCTCTTTTTCTTCTTACTCCTCTTCATCTGCGGCTGAAATTTGTAGAGGGGATTTGGGGAGCTCCATAGACTGCATGGAGGTAGCGGGTCTGGAGCCCCCAGCCACACGTTGGATCCGCCCCTGAACACGCGTGTAGTTGTATTCAGAACTGGGTTGATGAGATTTGTCAGAATGCACCACTACTTGAACCAATCTTGACATTAGAATCCAGATCGCAAAGGCAGGAGCAGTTACATATTTAAAAGAAATGAGTCCATTCTATTGCATTTCACCACTTAAATAACTCAACCTTTTCTCATATTTCATATAAATATTATCAAGTGGATCGCCTAATAGAACTATAGAAGATACCATGCCACTATGTCAGGCATCAGCTATCAATTTCTATTTCCTCTACCTGCCGTTACAGATATACAGCCTCGATAGCTACCATGCCATTATGCCATACAAGATGTTTTTTTAACCAGGGAAGCTCAAGGCTTTGCATGGTATGGCGCCAAGTGATTGTCTTGTGTCAGATCAAGCTCCGAAAGGTTCCCAGGTCCAAACAGATTACTCCTCTACTGGTGATGGGAGTGCAGAGTTTCCAGACTGTTTGGATGCAAGCACCTTGTCCAAGGTTTCGTCAGGCACCTTGATTCCGTTCATCTCCATTTCCGCCACAACTGCAATGGCTGCATCAATTTCCTCCAGATCAAGGCACAACAGGACTACTTCGTCATAGAGTGGGCTGAAACCAGCACAATGAAATGAGGAAAGATGCCTTAGTCATGGTACACCAGAACAGCATGTCTTAGCAAAACCCAAAATCAAAGAGACCATACTAAGAGCTTAAAATTTTACCTTCCAAACTTATAACCTAGACTGTGTGCTGTTTGCAGTATTGGTATAAAGGCAGATGGGAGTGGTGCTCTCATAGCAGCACGCAATATAATGGCACAATCACCAATTGTCGGAGTACCACCCAGCTCTATTACCTGAAAATCAACCAAACAGTAATGGATAGTTCAGACAACCAATAATTTAGGTGCAGGCCAAAATGCTGTCAGAACGCTATGATTGCTAACCTAGAAAAATAATGGCAAGTAATGTGTTCATTTAACTTGAAGGTAACTGAAGTAACAGAAAGAATCTAAGTTCATCATCTGATAGAATCTGCAGTGTTATAGAGGTAACAATACCTTATGCATTATCTTAATAGCTAACTCAACCTCCCATTCTTGCGACCACTTACGCGGCATCTTATTCTTTATTTCTCTTTCCCATGTCCATCCCCAGGCATCTGCAGTGGTATACATGTCTGATACATCAAACATCCTCTCCTCTCGCATAACCTTAAAGGCTTCAATTGGATCTTCAGGAAACCAATCTTCATCATCATCAATCTACAGTGTCAAAGCTAGTAAAAATGTAAAATGCCTCAAATCTACTGAAAATTCTGTTGTACCAACAGATCCACAAACAACAACAACATAGCCTTTTGTCCCAAGCAAGTTGGGGTAGGCTAGAGATGAAACCCAAAAGAAACAAGGATAAGAAAAACATAGAACGGCACAAGACCAGAGGTAATTATAACAGAATTCATCCTGAAGAAAACACTCAATATGTTCCTCATTCTATAGTGACTACAGCCAACAAATTCTACAGTATACTTCCCAAACATCTTTGTAATTCAAAATATAGAATATATACTTGCATCTTGCTCAGATCACCATTAAGTTCTAATTTGTTAACATGGTATACACCATTACGATGAGTGCGGGTTTCAAATCACTAGCCAACAAAAGAGAGAAAGTAACAATAGAAAGGTTAATCAGGATAAGCCAGAAGTTTCCTTTGATGGCTGATTAATATAAAGACAAAATGCACATGCCAAAAGCACTAATTCCATACCTCGGGCATCCTCTTTGATTTCTTTGAAGAAACAGACGTCTTTTCTAGATCTTTCAATAACTGAACCCCTAACATTTGAAGATGCTGACTGGGTCCTTTTGCAGGTTTATCTTTAGTCTCATCACCGGCTTGGTTTTCAGTTTGCTCAGCAGCCTCTTCATCGTCTATCTCATCTTCTTCTACTTCTTTTGCGGATTCGTCATCGTCGTCATCTTCATCATCGTCATCGTCATCCAATTCATCATCTAAATCTTGATCTTCTTCATTACTATCTTCTTCACAAAGATAGTTTCGTGTTTCTCCCAGAAAACGACGTTTCCAGAAATCCGTATTCCCATCTTCTGGCTTGATTCTTGAGATCAATTCATCAAGCCCTTCATCAACCTATCGAGAAGTCATGCTTAAAATCTCGCCATCAAATTAGGAAAAGAAAACTTGAGGTACCAATGAGCCCGTGGCAGTATTGCGTAGCAGGAATATAATATAAGAGATTACAATAAACATTGTCATGCTGTATACCTCTTCCTCATCTTCTACAGGGGGGACCCAAAGTGGTATACCACGTGAACGATTGATTCTCCTAGCTTTTTGAACCCGTTGATAAAGTACTTGTCTTGTTCCATCAGTAGGCAATCCTTGAGCTTCAAGCTCAGTTTTCAACTCAGATACTACCATTTTGCTTGCAGCCTTGGGCTTAGCAACATTCTTCTTTGGCCCGGCAACTAACTTTTTCAATCTTTCAACAACTCTGCGTACATCATCTTCAGATACATCACCCAAAATACCAGGGCCTTCATTCCTCAATGTTATTAGGAGTTTGCGATGATATAACTTCAGTTCCTCAAAGCATCTCAGTTTAAAAGATGTTTCTATTGGATTTGAATAGGCAAATCCAAATTCATCTGGATCTAGAGGAGTTTTTCCTCTGCGAGGCACCCAACGTTTGCGCTCTCCAGTAAGACCTCCTTCTTCAATATATCTTCAAGTGCAAAGCCAACATGAGTGGAAGACAAATTTCAAGTTTACAGTAGAAAGGAGTTAAACAACAAAACGTGCTGGTATATCAGATATATCTCTGAATAGTTGCTGCGTCATGACTATATTACATATTCAGTGTTAACAGCAATAACTAATCTTCAAATTCTTCTTCAATCAGATTGTGACCTTACTCATTGGCACTGTGAATCTGCATTTACACTCAAGAGAGCTCTTGTGCCAAGCATCAAATACATGAATTCAATGCTAATTATTCTGTACAGGGAGCTTCACAAGAAGTGAGGACATTAACAAGCATCATGGAGAAGGAAATGGTGGATTAAAATGAACTACAGGGCAAAAAAGAAGGATGCACCACCAAAGAGATAATTAACAAACTTACACATCGATTTTCTTATGAAATTAAAGAAAATTTTAGCATGGAAACAGGAAGCATAGATCTAAAGCAAAGCTGATCAGACGAACTAGCTAGAGATATGATCATCAAGGTAGCAACTAAGTAAAGCTGATCAACCGGACTAGCGAGAGATACGATCATCAAGGTAGCGACTGGGTGGTGCACCTGTAGCTCTGATCATTGACATCTAAAGTACTTTATTCCTAGCCTAACTGGACAGCTGACCAAACAAAAACAATGGAGCCAAGGGAATAGGTCGAGGATGAATGAACCGTTAGAAAAAAAAAAAAAAAAAAAAAAAAAAAAAAAAAAAAAAGCAGCTGACTTGGGCGAATGCACACAGCTGACCAGTGGAACGAGGCGGCACAATAACAGCAGCAGTAAGTAATCCTACAGCTGCATGGCGCCATGTTTGTGACACAAGGAAGCTAGCTCAGTTAGGGCATGTACAATGGCGTTTGCTTCTTTGGTTGTCTGTTAAGTACCCACATAACTTTAGAGTACTAATGACAACATCTCCAAATGGATTCTCTTGAAGCATGCTTTGAGCTATTAGTAACATATATATCTGTTAGCTGCATTGGATTGCATTATTTATTCGATTAGATACTCTTGTATGTGTTACGCAAGTAACCTCGTCCATACAAAAAGAGTTGTACCACTCAGATTTCAGAAGGCAAGCTAAATATGAATCGTGTTCCAAATATGTTAGCTCCCTCTTCTTCTAACCGAGTCCCTACTAGCTACTGTGTGCTCTGTGCTCTTTTCTCATGTGCATTCTCCATTCTACTAGCGCATAAAGAAAACCGTTCCTTGGTATTATATAGTACAGGGCAAGGGGGCAAATTTTTGCACTATATTCACCATTCTTTAAAAAAAATGTGTAGCCCATCATTCGGAGAAAAAATAAGATGTCGTGTGAGCAACTAAAACTGACTTGTATTGATTGTTGAACAGTAGCAGCCCAAAACATCACAAAATCATACCTGGCCACGTAATCAATTTCGAAACCAACATCAGCTTCTTCTTGTAATGGTTCTATCCAGGAGCTTACCAATGTGCGGTATTTTCTGTTTAAGATCATGGCTCTGGGTGCAATACTCTGGTCGTCATTAGCCATCGCCTCCAATGCCTCGAGCAACTCAACAGGTCTTCCTGATTATAAAAATAAGTTACCTGCTCAGGAAAGTACTGAAAGTTCACAATAATGCAAAAGCTACTAAAAGCATAGAAGGCGGATATTTAATATGGTGAGCAAGAGCAAAGAATGCAGAACTACACAATTTCATTACTCAACAAGTCAACAGTGTATTTTGTTTATTCGAGACAATATCAGACACCAAATTCCTTGGTGCAGGTTTTATTGTGTTTCATGTTTTCTCGTACCAAATCTAAAATGGAGACTTTTCTACTAGGAATGCTATTATAACAAATTCCAAGGTTGAAGAAGGTAAGGAAAACCACAAAATCTTCTTTGTGTCAGGTGCAACATTTGCCACAAGGAAAGATCACAAATGGTAAACAAATAACTTGCCAGAAGAAGGAACTTTGCCACTCCTCTTAACTGATGTATAGAAGGGTTATAACTCACCATCGAGGCACAAGGATCGTAGATAGAGAGAAAGTGGATCACCACAATTTCCTTCATTGTAAAGAACTTTCATTCCTCCAGTAATTCTCCGTAAGGCACGGAAATGCCTGATTGCTTCATTAACCATACAATACTTTGTGAAGCATTCCACTAATAGGCTGAAAACAATAGCTCATTGTCAATTCATTGCTTTCCAAAGGAAAACCAAGTGTTGTGAGAAAGATGAGAATCAGCATTGGATAGAATGCGGCTATTGGTATTCAGAAAACATATGTGTACACAGTACACTTGCTTTCACCAAAGAGCCTCAAATAGTGACCGCTGGTAGATGCTAAGGTAATGCTCTTACGCGTAAGTTCTTGCATTAGGCTGAATACGTTTGTGGTCTTCAACCATCATCCCTAGTAGTTCAGCCACATCTGCTGCCCTGAAGACCAAACACATCACAAACGAATATAACTGAGGAAAGACTAATGTATGTAAGTCAATCTTGTTCAAAGAACTCAAATACAGAGCAGAATGGCATGTTTAAACTAAAAAATGTAGGCCAACCTGTTGTCATATTAGAAAAAAGCGCTAGGAAAAAAGTGCATGGATAATGGACCGTACTATAATAAATGGATTACATGTATGATGTGTCTCATAATTCTCCAGTTTTCATAGCTTTCCCTTTTCTGATACTTATATATATTGAAGAGACAGTAGCCAATAAGTAGCAACTGGTACTTAAAGTTAAGTGAAAAATGCCTGTTAAGAAAAACATTCGACCGACCTAGGGAGCTAGGCTTATTCCTCACTATTAAATCACAAGCTGGTAAAAGGAAGATCTTTAGATAAGAAAAAAATTGATTTATTTGCATTGTTGCATACTTAGTCAAAAGAACAATTGCGTGTTCATGAAAGTTCCTCCCAAAATGATTAAAGCGAGATGCTTCTACATGCATATTTTGAGCAATGAAAGTTAGAGCTTCACCGCACATGGTGGCTACTTCATCTAATTGAATCATGTAGGCTCTCTTTTCTTTTCTGTTTCTCTTTGCCTCAGCACTTCTCCCTTTTTATTTATATATAGTATATTTCAGTAATGTCCTCCTTACTGATCTATTTTATTAAAAGGAAAAAAGACATGCCATTATAAATTTAAGCTTTCCCTGTATGCGTCATGGAGCTAAAGTTTACATTAACACATTGGACCCAACAGATCAGATTTTATTCTAACAAGAAACAAATACATGATTGTGTTGGCTGGATGGCTTGATTAAACAGTGACGGCAGAATTTGAATCATACAAATAGTGGACAACTATAGATAATTAGATATTGAAGTAAATAGATACCTGTCATAGGAAGTTGCTCTAGTAAATGCTTGTATAACCCAGTTATACGACTCGGTATCGGGTTTCATATAATCTGGAATTAGAAGGAAAAATCAAGATCCATATTGTAAAGCTCCAAGAAGCAACAACACAAAGTCAGCACATACTTCTCTTTCTTGTAAGAAAAAGCATGAAGAGGTTCATGATCCTATTTTAGAAACATGTTTGCGGTCTTAATTTAGTTTCAGAGCTCCTCAGATACATTGAATATGATGACAGCACAGGGTCAATGCCATTAAAAGCAACATGGAACTAAAATGTCAAACAGAAAAACGCTCCAAAATCTAAAATTGCCGAGTAATTTTTCCCATGGAACCTAATTTTGCAACAAGGTCAAATACTCCAAAGGACATTTGGCAGATTTGTTTCAATATGTGGCATGATATGAAGGTGCTTCCATCTAATAGCCTCATGACAATCCAGTTTCAGAAACAACAGCTTGTTTTACATGCACAAGTAATAAACATGTAAATACAACCAGCCATGTACAAATGGCAAACATACACAGTGACAAAACATAAGTATGATTTAACATGTCTTCTGAAGGCAAAACAGACAATCCATCTATTGTCATGGGCTCTCTGTTGGGCTGATTGGGCCTGTTGGGCTAGGCCTGTTAGGGTTAGGGTTAAGTGTCTTACTTAGAGGTCAAGTAATCCTTTCTATATAGTGAGAGGAGATGTATCAAAGGAGGCAAGCAAGAGATAAGAAAATCAATCTAGTGCTTCTATCGCCTGCCCTTGTGGTCCGGCCACCGCCATTAGCGAGGCCGGGCTGCTCGGGTTCAGGTTCAATTCCCTTCCATCTACATCCACCCATGACATCTATACCCAGTGAACTAAGTACCACACCCGCATGCACTCATTTAAGTCAACGCACATACAAAATCCTGTAACAAAACCAAATTGGCACAGAAAAGACATTGTATGGCATGCTTCATTGCTTCAAGCTTTCAACATGTGTAAGATGAAGTCATCTTGTTTAAAAAAAAAAACTAAGCCATGTAGATAAAATGGGTGGTAAAAAAACATAGCACAAAACTGGTTTAAACTATTGCCATACCTTCACCTCCATATTCCATGTTTTCAAATGTTGCAAAAGCAATTTCAGGAATTCCACAAGTAGCCTGAACAGAATGAAATTTTATTCCACACAGTAAGAAAATATAACCAATGCTAATGCAGTAAAATCATGTTCCTAAAGTTCTGCAGCTCACCCTATCTTTAAGTGTTTCTAGTCTAGAGCTTACCCAGCTGATATCAATATTTGCTTAACCAGCTGATATCAGCAGGATTAAATCAATAGAGAGAGCACTATAATTGGCGGTGTTAGTGTTCCCTTTAGGTTTGATTAAATACAGTATCTAAATTTGTCAAAAATCTCATAAATATATGGTAAACCGTGTATAAGAAAAGTCACTAAACACAAGTAAAATAGAAGTGACTATAATAACACTGTCACACTGTATAGCAGTTCAATACAAAGCTTTGACGTGTAGAGAACTAGATAGGTAAGACTAACCACTAATCATCACCTTCGCTGTATAAGCTCTAAGATATGCTTTGCATGAAACAATCGTAGTTTTTTTGTAATACAATTGAAATAGGGCCTATATCTTTTCTTTTTCCTGAGCAAAGTAAGAAGAGAATATTGAATAACAGTTATCTGTGGATGTGGAAATCAAATTTCCAGACTCACCTGCACACTGAGAAGGCAATTAAAATGGAATGTGGTTGCCATTCTTCCAGAAGCCTCCATTTGGTACGCGACTGTCAGAGCATTGGAGTGATCTCCAGCTTTGCAATCTTCTTCAATCAGAAGATCATAAATTTCATCAGTGCCTCGTAACCCACCTTTTGCACCTTTGAGAAATACTGTGTTGGCATCCTCCAGATAACGATTCTTGACTAGTTCCTCTGTTCCAGAGAAAGAAAGCTACTATAATCTTTCCAATAAACCAAATATGCAACACAAGTCAATTTCCATACCTACAAGAATTAGCCATGCCTTGCGAATATCATACTTATATCTCTCCATAGCAGCAAGAATCTCCATGCCCCTGGTAGAAAGACCCTTCTTGGCAAAAATGCGGACCAGGGCCACAAAAGTTTCATGTAGAGGTCGTACTCCAGAACTCAGTTCCCTTCTAAGAGATTGCATCTGCATTAAGAAATGCACTTCAATAAATCCAATGCATTATTTCTTATGATAAATACCCCCATGTTTCTTCTCAAAATAAATTATAAATCAAATGCAACAAAGTTCAGCAGAGATCCTTCACCATATTAAAAAAAACAAAAAAAAACAGAAAGGTTTGGCAGAGGTCATTTGGCACCAGCTACATAGCTAAGACATGCTAACTGTAGCTCCAGCTTAGACCTATCGTTGAAATAAGCTTAGGACTAAAGAATCAACTTATTTATAGGTTTATTACTTTATTTTAATCCTTTGAAGATGTCAAAGAGAAGCTAAACATGATCTTGATACAATACAAGGACAACAATAAGATCATTCTGCAAAAAAGAAATGATAAAAATGCAGAATTAGGTCCCATACTCCCATGCCCATAATTCTGCCTCACTAATTGCCAGGATTGCAAAGCCATCCTCATTTAGCCATGTGATCAGCAGCTGAGTGCCTCAAACAAGTAACTACATGCTATTTTTCAAACTAAAAGCGAGGTTTAGAGTTGTTATAGCTCGTAAGCTAAGAGACATAATGAATCCCTGCATGTATAATCATACTGTATACCCTCCAATTCATTGTGCATCAAGGCCAAGACCAGACAACAAATTAACAGACCACTAGAAAACAACTACAGTCTACAGCTCTTTAAGGCTACAGGATAAAGGGGTATGGCTGGAGACCATTGCAGCCCTGCAACCCAGAAGAACATTGCAGAATTGTTGCACTAAGCACCTCTTTTCCACTTCGCAGTTCCACATTTCCACTAACTAAATCAAGAGCTCGTAGGATGATAATTCGGGTAAATAACACCGGCCAACCCAGGCAGCTAGGCACCCGAAAGGGACACGCGCATTTCATCAAGCGTCTCAGGAGGCATTCCCTGCAGACTGCAGTATACCAGTAGTAGTACGTAAGCAAGTTAAGAGGGGGGAACCACTTACAGCTCCTTCGGCGTCGCCGGCGAGGACGTGCGCTGCGACGAGGCCATGGAATGAGCGCGGGCCGGGAGAGAGCCCGGCGGCGACCATGTCATAGATGGTGTCGGCCACGCCAGCGGCGTCGGCGGCCCGCGCGCGCTCCGCGAGCTGCTCCAGGAAGGCCAGGCGCAGGCCCTTCTCCACCGCCCCAGCGGCCGCGGAGCGGTCCCCGCCGGCGCCCCCGCCATCAGGCGCACGGCGCCTCCGTGTTCGGCGCCGCTCGGCGAGCGAAGATGCTCGCACGGGGCAAGCGGAGGAGCGGGGGAAGCGCGCGGCGGCGGTGAGGGGAAAAGCGGAGGACGCGGGCGCCGGGGCGGAGGTGGAGGGGGCAGTGGCCATCGTGGCCGGGGTTTAGCGGAGTGTGTTGAGGGGTTTTGGATAAGGATAGGTGGGTTTATTTCCAGTTTTGGAGGGAGAGGGCAGAAACGGAATTATGGAATGGACTGTATGGAAGCGACTGCCGAAACTGCCATATACTATTTCCTCGGTCCCTAAATTGTAGGTCACCTCAGTCCCAAATTACATGTCATTTTGATAATATTAAGTTTACAATTTTTCTATGTACCTAGACATTAGGCCAATTTATTTCTGGGCGTGTTAGCGCCCGGACGTCCGACGGGGAAGAAATCTCGGACGGTATTCTAGCAGTGAAAATTCCCGCCGCAACATCGGGTAATGTTGCATAAAATAGTAAAGTTTTTTGCAACATCTAAAAAGTACCTGTGCAACATTAAGAATGCGCGATTGCAACATGAAAAGTCAATATTTGCAACATCGGGAATGCGTACAGAAATGACATCGAATACCATCGATCGAACATCATCTGATAAAAATTCCCGCTGCAACATAGAGTAATGGTGCATGAAACATGTAAAGTTTTTTGCAACATCTAAAAAGTGTATTTGCAACATTAAGAATATGTGATTGCAACATGACAAGTTCATATTTGCAACATCGGGAATGTGTACAGAAATGCCATCAAATACCATCGGTCGAACATCCAGATCTACTTTTTGTAACATCCGTATAAAACAGTTGCAACATTGTTCCGAAACATATGAAACACGTGAAACATACAACCGCAATATGTAACAAACCCTAACACAGGTAGAGGCAGGAAGAGGAGGGAGAGGATGACGAGCAGGGAGCTCTACCTCGGCCATGGGGAGCTCGACCCTCGGCCGCGGCGCGAGGTCCTTCCTCCCTCCCATGGCCTGCGCGGATCTCCTCTCCACCGGCCCTCCTCGCTCGCTCCTCCCGCGGCGGAGCAAGTCCGCGTGCCACCTCGGACCGAGCTCCGCAGGCCGCCACCACCTCCCCTTCTCCAACTCCCACAATGGATTCGAGCAGATCGAGGCCTGGACGACGACGACGGCTCCTCTCCTCGTCCGCTCCTACTCCGGCATGACCAAGCGGCGGCGGCGGCCTCCCTCTCCTCTTCCCCTCTACTCCCTCCTCCGGCAGCAGCGGCGACTTTCGGCGCGGGCGGCGGCGGCCTCCATCTCCGTCGCCGAGGAGAAGCACGGCGGCCTCGCGGGCGGTTGGGGAAGCGCGGCGTCGAGCAGGCGCGGGGGAACACGGCCTCCTCCTCTCCCTCCTCTCCGGGCCGGCGAGCTCGCGCGCGGCTTCTTCTCCTCCTCCGGCCGCGAGCTGGTGAGGGACGCGTGAGAGCGAGTGGGCAGCGGGCGCGTCGGACGTCTGGATTGAAGCATTATCCAAGTGGAAAACTAGAAGCCTCTTTCCGTGAGCTTTTCACTTTTTAGAGTTTTTCGGCTTTCGGATATATGAAAAGCTATTCACAGAAAGCTTGCCATAAGTTGAAACAAACAGTCCCATAATGTATATGTACATGCATAACAACAAAACGACCAATGATTTGGAACCGAGGGAATACTTTACGCATAAACACTTCATTTGATTGATACCCAAAATTTGTGCAGTCACAAGGTTTGCAAAAAAGAAAACCTAAGCAAAGCCAATAATTGGCACAATTTAAGCTGCTTGAGAAAAAGCAAATTTTGGGTATGTAATTTCCTCTTTTTTTTTCATTTTCTAAGGTATGCCAAAAACTTAGGTTGGTGAGCAACCTTGCTCTCTCTCTCTCTCTTTGAATTGATCCGGTAGTGTCGCCTAGTTTTGGTGCCAAACCAAAAATAAGTCAATTTTAATCATTTTTTACTAATATTTAGCTTGGTTGGAATCGTTAGCAGACGACAAGACTCTGAATTCTCACTAGATACTGATGATATATTTTTTTTGAATCACTCATTATGCAGACGCAGAGATACTGATGAATGTTGATTTAGTGCTATGCTGCACACTTTATATGTTCGACTCCAGCAATCTATGCATACATAGCACTAATCATTCATCCAAAATCTTTCAAAAAGAGAAAAAAACATCCAAAGAAATGCAAGCACTGAGGATATGCAGCAAGTAGCAGTGTTGCATTATTGTATACGCTACATACCTTAAGGTACGTAAAGGTTCATTCGGGCTTATTTTACAGACAACTTATAGCAAAGTACTTCCAAACTATAACGAAGGAATCATCACCACTATATATTAGACTCACGGAACACATCACACAAGCACAGTCCATATAGCTCAGGCGCTTCTATGTTACAGACTCGCACACCAAAGCTCAACCTTAGCTGGCGTTCAAATGCCAAACATTACCTCGTGCTGCACACGCCAAGTTTCTACCAGAACAAGGTCATGACACCATGATCTGCGAGCGATGACTTAGTTGCACAGAAGTGTGTTCACCAGACTGGGATCAGAGGACCGGTGCAACCCTGCGAGCGATGACTTAAGTCGCGGAGAATTTTGTCACCAGACTGGGAACAGAGGACCGGTGCATCCTTTCTTGTCAGCATCAGGAATGCTGTTGTAGCTGGTAGAGGTGGTTTGACAGCTCCCAGCTCCAGTCATCCTTCCTCGAAACCTTTAACGGTGGCCAGCGATTGATCCTCACATAGTGTTCCCTGATTCGCCCATCGCCAACAAAGCTTGTTATTACCGTGTAGGTGCACTCGTGGCCACCCCACACAGCGTCATGGGGGTCTGCACTGTGGTAGCCATCAGGATGAAAGTAGCGCCGCATAGGCGGACCAGTGTGCTTCCATGATGGATCAAGGTTCCTCCAGTATTCTGGTGCTGCCTGCAAGAGCAGAGGAAGATTACTGTACTTAAGGAGTGTAGCATGGTTGGAATATTCCCCATATCCGCAGGTTGTCATACTCTTTAGATTTCATCTCTAAAACATATTGAAGATTCTTACTAAAACTGTAGCATCGAATTCCTAAAGTTTCCAAACATATTTTTTCCATAAGTGATTAAAATAATGGAAATTTTTTGCTAAAACTTTAGCATCGAATTCCTAAAGTTTCCAAACATTTTTTTTCAGAAGTGATTCAAATAATGTGCACACATTTTCATAGTGGCAGACCAAATTAACACATCTATTCATATCCTACATTTTTTTTTTTTTTGCATGCAAGGTCTTGAGAAAATGTTGGTATTCAAATACCCCCCTTGAGGCTTTGACCAAATCAATGTTTCAAAGTTTATAACCTTTAATTGCCACCATGAAGATGCATGCATCAACTCTCCCTCAGTGCCATTGGAAGCTACAACATCTGAAGAAGCTAGATAGACGCTGACAGTTGTCATGATCCCAGATCCCATGCATCCATCAGACTGTGATTGACTAAAACCAGTTGAACTCAAAACTTGCAAAGTCAGTGTTACAGTGGCAACGACTTAAAATAAAAATATGCAATGCTAATTCTTCAAAGTCGAAACAAGCAAAACGGCACAATTTAGAAAACTTACTATAGTAAAACGATATTCCCACGCATGATCGCAGAGATCCTCTTTTGTGATCCGACTCTGGACAAGAGAATAATATGATTCATGTTGAGACCAATGGAGAAGTGGAATATGAAATATACTTACAGTTCACTCCCTGCTTAAAGATAAATTAAATAGATGACCAGAGATAAATTCCCCACAATTACCAATGAAACAAAAGAAAAGGGATATGTAATGTAAATAATATAATTGGCATCATTTCCAGAATCAGCAACACCAAAGATCCAAAAGATCATCTTTATAGGTGCCATGGTAAGAATACTGATAGTAAATGAGCACAATACACTACACATCCCGTTGCAGTTCTTCCACTGCATTGTTGATACTATACATGAAACGAAATACTGGTACTTACCCGTTTTCCATCCATGATGGCCATTGAATAAGTAGACAACTTAGATCCGGTGCGGATCAACGTTAAACGAGGAATATGTGCCTTTCCCGCCATCAGTTCAGCACACTGTGAACAAAACAACGATCAGGACCTGCTGTGTATCATGAGCAAAGAATACAGCTATATATACAATTATAATGTTTGACACAGTTTTCTCTTGCTCCCTTGTTTTCTTCAATCAAGTCTGCCTAGTTTCTATTTTGGTAGTTAGCCCTTGCTCTAGAAGGACAGACAATCGGGTCCCTATATTTGTGAGTTTTAGTATGTTATATTGTATTGGAGACTCTAAAGTTCAAACATGAGTGTTTGATTCTCTTTAGTCGAAAAAAAAATATTGGGTACTCTCATGGTAAGTCAGCAATACAAACATGTAGCACCGCAAATTATTTTTGTTGACATTAGTAACAATTTTGCCAATTGTGGGAATGCAAAGTTCAAGAAAATTGGAAAAAAGATTTCAAATATTGATAAGAATTTTGTAGTTGTTTTAGAAGAGCA
This sequence comes from Urochloa ruziziensis, assembly GCA_015476505.1. Classification (NCBI taxonomy): domain Eukaryota; kingdom Viridiplantae; phylum Streptophyta; class Magnoliopsida; order Poales; family Poaceae; genus Urochloa; species Urochloa ruziziensis. The sequence continues at coordinate 53,507,651 of CM027118.1, forward strand.
GAGATTTCAAATTTTTAGTACCCCAAAAGTTCAGAAATCATCAAGATAACCACGAGTACAAATTATTTCGGATTGTGAAGTGAAAAAAGTCATTTAACTACTACTAATGAGCATATCGGTGCATTACCAAACCATGCCCAATCAATATTTAACAAAGCCGTAGATACGGATCCCTTAGAGAATATCCTCCTCCGTGAGCAATGGCATAAACATGATGGAAGTTTTGGGCAGCATTCTTTGCAGAAAACCCATACGATTTAGAAAATAGTACAACGAAGACAAAAATAAAAATTATCTGAAACAAAAAATTAACACTATTAGACAAAATGTTTTGGAACTGCAAAACAAATAAACATCAAGATAAGTTAAAAACAAAAAGGATCAACGGACATGTTAAGAAAACTTTAAAAATTAGACTCAGTGGGAATATTTCCACTAACTTAATTGTTTCTTAGATCTATATTTGTGCAGCTACTTTGGTACAAAAGAAACCCGACTACGCTCGGTCCACAAAACAATTGTTTCTCTACCATGCCAATGTCACTTCTTTCTTTGGAAACATCAATGCCAAAGAAATTTGCTTGATTTGCCAAGTTACCACCCCGCCGCATACAGAATCAACGAAAATATTTGTGAAGCATCATACTGATACGATACAGTGCTTGGGACATAGGGACATAGCTCCCATGGAAAATAGGGTCCTACGCAAAATCTAAAAGATCAGAAGAAGCGCCAGTACACCTAGTACTTGTGCAATTTCAGTAGACTATGATGCATATATGTCAAATGCACGTCATTTACGCTTCTAGGTAGGAAATTTTGGGGATCCCTTCGCTCCAAAACAGCAATACGCGCTCAGTCTCATTCCTGATCCCGCGGAATTGAGCACCAGGTGCTCGATAGATTGCTCAAGGGAACCGGAGGCTTTCAATTCCCCTCGCCGCCGATCAATCGTCGAACAGGAGCCCCACAAATTAAACACCCAAGCGCAGGCCAACAAACGCGAAAAAGGAGTGCGAGAGGAGCAAAAGGGGGAGCGTCCGAACCATGGGTGCCCAGAGGCGGTCGTCAGCGGCGACCCCGCGCCATGCGCGGGAGACCGCGGTGCATCGTGCCACGCTGCGCGCGTCCAGGAGCTCCATCACCCGCCCCATCACCTCCTCCCCGAGCGCCTCCACGGGATCGCCCGCCCACCCCACTTGCCGCATCCCCAGCCCCTGCCGCTCCCCTTGCACCTCCATCCTCATCCTCCTCCTCCTGCCCCTCTTCCGCCTCTCCCACTCCTCCGCCGCCCGCTTCCGCTTCCGCTCCGCCATGCGCTCTCGCCTGGGGGTTCGGTCGCAGGCGACTGGTGTGGTGAGAGTGACTGACTGCGTGTGAGTTGGTGCTTGCGTGGGAGGAGTGATCTACTCGGATAGCGGGACCCGTGCGGAATCGGCTCGGTGGGGCCCGTGCCGAGACCGCGTCGCGCTTTTATCGCCTGCTGTTTTAGAGAGTACTGCCTCCGTTCTAAATTAAATTATAGGTTGTTTTAACCATTTTAGATTTGTCATCTTTGTTATGTATCTAAATAAACGTTATGTCTATATTTATAACAAAATCTATGAACCATGAGAAGTCAAAATGACCTATAATTTGGAACGGAGGAAGTACTTCCCTTTCAAATTATAGATCGTTTTGACTTTTATAATTTTATCGTCTTTGTTATACATCTAGATAAACGTTATGTTTACATTCATATCAAATCTATGAATCTAAAAAACAAAATGACCTATAATTCGGAATCGGAGGAAGTGGTAATGGGTTAGGTTCAACTGAGTTTTTCTTGTTTTTCCTATACGTAAAACCTATTGGGAGGTCGGCCTCTCGTTAACACTAACCTGAGGCCCCTCCCCCTTCTTCCTTCTCCCATTAGTTACTTCCCGACACCCCCTATACAACACACAGGAAGTAACAAAAGTTCCGACCATCTTCTTCTTCTCCGGCCGGCTGGGCGGAGGGGGTGGGGGTGGGGAGGGGGTGCTGTGGGCGGCGGGGACACCATCAGCCGCGGGGGAGGCGGTGGAGGAGGGCGGCCTTTAGGGATCTGGGTTGATGGGGTTCCATGCCCTCCTCCCCCTCCCACCAGACTTAGAGAGGAGGGTGGGGGTGGCGGCCGGCCCGGCGGAGGCATGGCGCGGCACGGGCTGGGCAGGGCTCGATGGTGGTTGGACGGTGTCGGCGGTGGCGGATCGGGTGGAGCCCGGGAAGCTGGCATCAGATTAGCGCCGACCATGGAGGTCGGCGGGGCGGGAGCTGCCGACCGCGGGCCGGAGGAAGTTCGGCAGGGAGCGGCGCCGGTGGGGTTCGCGTGGGTCGTGTCGTCGGTCGGTGACAGCGGAGGCAGCGGGAGTTGCTGGAACCAAGGAGGGGACCCGTGTCCAGCGACGGAGGCAGCCAGAAGCCAAGGGAGGGGGCGGCACGCGAGGGGAAGGGGGAGAAGGAGGAAGAAGATAGGAAGAATAAAAGTAAACTTTCTCAAAATAGAATGCGTAGAAATGAATTTTTTTTCCTAAACAGAGGTCGGGCTCCCTTTAGTCACACCCTTTTTGCCTAGAGAACTGTATCAATTCATTTCTTCTCTCTGTGCACGTAGGCCAATGCATAAACTTTTCACACTTTTCACCACTTTTTACGGATTTAAACACATCCTTACGAACACCTTTTCTTCCTCTTCCTTTGTGTTCATCTTTTTTCTTTTATTATACTATCTTTACGTGTCAACCATGGTTTCCCAACTTGCTCAAGTATGTCGCTATCGGCCGCTTCACCAGCTCCATTGCCAATGCACACATCATCGGTGCTTCGCTTCAACATCCCTCCTCATTGCACATAGGTGTTGTGACCTTTCTACCTAGCAACTTCGAAGATCTTGATGGGTAGTTGCAGAACGCAACGAGTCTATGGAAGTAGAGGAGTGTCATGACCAGGCCTTGAGCCATGTAATAGGAATAGCTATTAGGTTTATGGTCTGGGCCTGCGTGCCTGTATCGAGTTGGGTTGAGCCTAGGAGAGGGTAAGTGGCCCATGTCGGGCATCTATTTGTACTGACGTGAGGAAGAGAATAGACATCAATCAACTATGAACTAAACAAACTATCTTCTTCCACCTTCGGCTCTCACGAGCTCGTTTGTTGTGGCGGCGCTGCCGACCCACCGCCGCGCGCAATTCACCGGCAACCTCCTCTAATTATCCGTGACGGTCCCTAGGATTGTCACATTTGGTATCAGAGCCGTTTCCTTTGCGAATTCCTTCGAGTCCCACCGGAGTTAGTCTGTGATTTGAGAGCGAATCGAAGAAATTTTTCTTCGATTCGTTGTTGAATCCTGTAAATCCCAGACGCGAAGACCTTGGATTTGCAAGGATTGGATCCGGGAACCACTATCTGCCACCATCCCTACCAAATTCCCTCAATTCGCCAAACCCTAATCCTCAGCTTCCACCACCATCGCTGCCGTCGACCACCATGACCACCGTCAAGAGCATCGTCGCCGCCTTCGAGCTCGCAAGGGAGCGACGCGAGATGGAGCGAAGACGCCAGCGGGTGGACGAGCTGTTCTCCACCACATCGGTGGGATCGGCGACAACCGCATAGGCACCCATGGCCTCCCACAGCTCGCCGACGTCCTCCAGCACACCGTTGCCATCAACGCCTATCGCCCCGACCACCAGCGACACCACCACGCTCGGCTCGACCACCACCAGGCAGCCCCTGCAACCTCCGCCCGCAAGGTGTTTGACACCGGGTCCGACCCATGACGACGGGAGCACGCATGTTCCCGTGAGCGTTGCGTCGGCTCCTTCGTTAACCTGGTCATGTGCATCATCTGTCCCAAGCGCAACACCGACCCTTCCAGGAGCAGCTGCATCTGTTCTGTATGCAGAGGAGGAAGTCTTCACCACTACACCCGCCAAGTGTTCGACGCTTTGTCTCAGCCATGACAGCAAGCTCAGGTACTTCACTATATGCACCCCTATGATTGAGGTGACATTGCCATGTCTGGCCAGCAAGGTGTATGATGCCCAGAAGGTTTTTGAAAGAGTGATTGATCAATATCTAGTGGTGTTGTGGTCGATATTCAATGGCTGTTTGGATTTGCCAATTGTGCAGTCAAGGCCACCTTGGCCTCCACCAATACAATTGGAGTTCTTGGGTTGCACTTGTTCGGTGGATTGTTCTACTACTGGTTGTGTGTTTGATCGTGGGAAGCTTGGAGAAAAGGCCAAATCAATTACTCTGCAGGTTAGGGGAGTGTACGACAAGAACTTGATTACTGCCAGTACTCAGCTCACTCACCGAAATATGGGTTATGGTTCAGTTAGTAAGTCCAGAGTGGTTGTATTGCTTGTCAATTTTGTTGAAGATACACAACTGTTTTGGTGTTGTCAAATGAGCACCCAGTTCAAACCACCTTGGGTATCATGTTGTTCAGTATATGGAGTGCTTTGGCATATATCCATTCGATTTCAGCAACAACAGACTGTTAGTGCCATGGAATCTTTACATGGGTATTTCATATATGCTGGATATGGTCAGCTGATTATTCAGGGTAATCCAAGTGCAATACACTGCTGGAAGCATGGGTTTACATTATTGGACAGTGTTGTGCAAATTTGTGAGCTTAGCAAGAAACCAACAGTTGAGGTGCTTCAATCATATCATGCTGCCATTGAATTCATAGCACTCAACCGGGTTATTGAGAAACAAAGACAACCATGGCCTCCACCTATATCATTACTGTTCATAGGTAGCATTTTTCTGGTTGAAATTTATACTGCTACTTGTGTGTTTGACTGTGGAAAGAGTGGAAAAAGGAGTGGGTCCATACTGACTGCCATCTTACATGGCCCATTGCAAACAAACATATCAATTTTCTTGTTGGACACCAGTTCAGTTACTTCAAAGTTGGAGATGCAAGTGAATGCTGTTCAACTCAGGCCAACACTTCGGTCATCTTTTACCTGTCAGGTTGTGATTGTGCAATGGGAAGCATCACTGTCAATTCGATTGATTCATTCAGCAAGCCAGGGCACTCTCCTGAAAGATAATTACACCTTGCTTACTGCTATTGTTCAGCTCAGGCCCATTCCTTAGCCGTTCTTCACTAGTCATACATGGCTAAACTCTGTATCAGTAGTGTGTGTGGAGACCACTACAACAGAGGTACAAGCATTAGGAGACTGCCAAATGAAAACACTACTCACAGTCCCTATGCCACTAATAGCTAGTGGTAGAATGATTTAGATGCAAATCAAATTTGATATCAGCCTGCTAGTATGTACACTACCGTTGGAGCATCAGTTCTTGCATTGTGTATACTTCTTGGCCACTATTGAGCATAAATATTTCTTGAATCGTGGAGCTCACAATACTGAAGGGCAACTGAAGAAATTTTTGTCAGTCATGTGGGTAATGTGCATAGAAGTACAGAGTGTAGTACAATGCCAAGTTCTCTTCACAGTTCAAGTTTACACATCTCTATCCATTGTGATGAATGGGAGTACAACAAAGCTGCAGAGTCACATTTTCACTTGTGGGATTCAAACCAGGCTGCTCACCGATGTTGAAAAGACTATACACATTACAGTTGGCCTAACCTTTTTACTTGCATGGTATAGTGTTGTTGTGTTTCAGATGAAATTTCATGGTACAGTTCCTGTTCTCAGGCTGCCAACTGGATGGGAATTGTCTCCGAATCTATCATATGAGGGTGCTTTTTGCGGGCATGACATCCACATTTTTGTCGTCCACATTATAGTTGGCTTATGTCTTTTGTGTAAATGGTGTAATACTGCTATTATTCAATTGAAACTTCCTAACCCATTGCTTATCTTCAAGTGGCCGGCTGAATGGGAAGGTAGCTCATATGGTACAGCTCGAATTGCACTCTCTCTCAAGTATCGAGATGATTATACTGCTAATGAGACTTCTAGGCAAAGAAATGGGTTTCAGTATGTGCCAATTCTATTTCAAATGCAGCAAAAACATCCATTATTCATTCTTTTATGGCTTAACACGTGAGCAGCAAGTGAGACATTGTGATCCTGATGAAAGTCAGTACTATCTGGATGGAGGTACATCTATTGATTGCTCAATATACCTGGCAGTGATGCTCATTACTTTGCATATGGTCAAAAAAAATTGGTGGACACAATACCAATTTTTGGGGTGCCTTGTGAATCGGTAGTCTAATGTCAGACATGCCATGAGCCACTGGATGCATATCCTATACTCGACAGTGCATCATGCTCTAAACCTGGGATGCACTAGGACCAATCAAATGGAGAAACCAAGTCTGAGTGCTTCCAATCTGATTGATGGTTGGTTAAGCATATCGGGTCGTGGTTCCCTTGTGTTCCCAATTTGGTATGCCCTCCTGAACCCAATTAGCACAGATTATATAAAAACAAGTGTCACAGACAAGATAATATTGCAGCAGAAGCGTGGTAGTCCTGATCCATCAATACCTCTAGCACTATACCAATACAATTACATGGGTCTAGCCTCTTTTGATCATTGTGGACAGGGACCTCTATTCAGTTGGCACCTATTCCTAAGAGTGTATAGCTGGGCATGTCACTCAACTATTAAAGCAGATATTGCTGCATTCTCCAACTGCAAGTGCAAGTTTGCTGCTGTGCAGAGCCAATCTACATATTACTTCTTTTGATTGTTGGCTATGACATCATTGCAAATGGCTTGTGGCCAATCTGTTTGAAGGCAATGCAGGGTTTTCTCCCAGGAGGTGATTCACTCCTAATGTTAGCCATGAGTAGCAGCAAGGCAATATTGATGGCGATATTCCTCAGTTCTAAATCAAAGTTGCCAACAAACAAGTATGTTGATTCTCCACCTCCAGTGTCCAAGTCTAATGTTATCAACTGGCAAATCATAAAGCTGAAAGCTCAAGACTTCCAAGAGGCATTAGTAAGGAAAATTTTCAAGGTTCAGTTCTACGACCTGATGGTGGACGACCCTTGATAGAGTTGATCAAGGACTTGAAGAATTTCACAGCTTGAGGGCAAGCTAGTGCTTAAGGGGGAGGGAATGTCATGACCAGGCCTTGAGCCTTGTAATAGGAATAGCTATTAGGTTTATGGTATGGGCCTACGTGCTTGTATCGAGTTGGGCTGAGCCTAGGAGAGGGTAAGTGGCCCATGTCGGGCATCTATTTGTACTGCTGTGAGGAAGAGAACAGACATCAATCAACTATGAACTAAACAAACTATCTTCTTCCACCTCCGGCTCTCACGAGCTCCTCTGTTGTGGCGGCGCTGCCGACCCACCGCCGCGCGCAATTTGCCGGCAACCTCCTCTAATTATCCGTGACGGTCCCTAGGATCGTCACAAGGAGTTGAGCTTAGCAGTCATGTTCCCATTTCTGAAATGGAAACGTTCCGGAACATGGTATGACACTTGTGGGAGGCTTTTATACTTAATTGTTCTGTTCCTGTAAATGTTCCCATCCCAGAACGATATTCCCGGAACGAGAAACGTAGCCACGCTCCACGTCCCCGACTGCTAAGGAGTGGAGAAGCTCAAGGCCTTTTCCATGGCTTCATCCCCAAGCCATTTTTGGGACATCATCTGCACAATGAAAGTTGCTCAAGGGCTTTCTCCATGGCTTCAGCCCTAAACCGTTTTTGTCTTGCATCATTTGGAGGGCTTCATCCGAAGTCACTTAAAAAGGTCTTCTCAATGGCCTTTAAGTTGGGTCATGAGGTAGGTATACAAAGGCTTAGTGGGTTATTGTCGGTTGGGTTTACAAGTAAATCTACCGTAGCAGGGCTAAAGTGGGTTATTCTTTTTCATCAAATGTGTAAGTTTGCCCTAACCTTCCTTCCTAGCTATTTCAAATAACATAGATTATGATGTGAATTGTCTGCTATATTTTATAGACTTGTCAACTTGCACACAGTAGAAGTTTTGGCTTTGTCAAATCATTCACAAGAATTTCAGAGAATTTTGGGGGAAAATTAATGTGAGCATGATGCCAGAATTTAAATACACAACTTTCGTCATAAGGGTCCCACATCTAGGATTTCCAACTTGTACATACTTTTGGGAAATTACAATGCAGACGCAGAGGTAAAATGATTTAAACCGCCAACTTTCACTATGGTCCCGCTTGTTGTTTAGGCCTTCCAATTTGTACATAGTAGTATCTAGATTAATTAAATCATAATAGTTTTTTTTGAATAATTAAATCGTAATAGTTGGGAAGCAAACATCAAGGTTATGGTGACACACCAGAGTTAGTTACTAGCACAACAGTGTGGTGCCTTGTTCTACAACGGTGTTTGGATAATTTTACAAAAATGTTACCATAAAGTTTTTCATGAGAAATTTTCATCGGACATACGGACATGAATATCATCATATTACAATGCATCGAACATTAAGGTTGTAGTTTCATCTGGATGATGACTAAAATGATTGGCCAGAGTTAGTTACTTGAACGACAATGTGATGCCTTACTTACAACAATTTTTGAATAATTTTATAAAAACATTACCATAAAGTTTTAACAATAAGTACTCCCTCTGTCCCTCTTTATTTGTAGTTGTACAAAAAAATAGTACCCAATGTATGTTGCAAAGAGTAAAAACACAATGTGTGGTTGTGAGACCGTGGGAGAGAGAATTGGTAGACAGGCAACACGTTCATGATGTGGAGGTAGCCCTTATTAGCCAACAACAGTTAATTGGGGACACATCGCTGTAGCTTCGACGACCATTAAATATTTTGCCCGTTGAAGGGAGTAGAGGTCAGTACCTTCGTGTTACGATGCGTCGGACCGCTATTTTATTTTGGCCGATCCATCAGGTCTGGCATAACGATAAAGCGCAACGTCGGCGTTCCATGTCGGCCGTAGCCGCGCGCATCACACGTCAGACCTCGGAGCTGGCCCTGCCTGTGCCCTGGCACACACGGCCTGGTGGCGGCTCGCGCGTCGGCCGCGGCCGCCCACACGTGTGGGCGCCTGCATGCGTCGCGTGATGGCGGCCCCGCCGTCCGCGTGCGCGTGTGAATGTTCCTCGTGCATGCTTCGCTCGCAAGTCAGGCAGGGCGCGAAGGAATTCCTATTTCGATCGAGGCGCTTCTCTCGACGACGACGACGACACACACAGCCGCCGATCGAGTGGGCTCCGCGGCGGCGCGCGTGTGAGTGTGTGTGAACGCTAAAGATCAATCAGATCCATAGCTTTTCGCGCGTGCAGGTGCAGGCGTGCAGCCGCCGCCGGGCCCGTCGTCTGGTTTGTTTTCTTGCGCGGGTGCGTGGGAGGCACTGTACTGCACTGCCACACTGTGCCAGTCACAAACGCTCATCAGTTGGCTGCCTCAACTCTCTTGGCTCAAAAAAAAAAAAAAAAAAAAAAAAAACCTGTCTCGACTCTCCTGGACCGCTGGACGGCAGGCTGGACTGGACTCCACGTCTCCACCACACCACTTCAGGACCTGGTTCTGGTTGTGGTTAAGTGTGCAGAGGATTTCAAAAAAAAAAGTGTGCGCAGACAATTAGGCTAGCCCCTCTAGAGTCTAGAGAGATTTCAGAATCGGCTGGCAGTTAGATCCTGGAAGCTGGATTCCGAGTCTCCCTCCTGTTTCAAAATACTAGTAGGATTGATGAAAAAATAGTATAAAATTCTAATTTAAAAAGAAACAAATTTGAAACCATTACATTCGGTTTAAATTCTCACAAATAATATGCACATTAAAACTATTTAATAGCATTATACATTAAAAAATATATATTCATACATCAAAAGCTTTGGGCCTCCGACGGAGAAAGAAAGAAATTTGTAGAATCAAATTTAAACAATCAGCAATATATACAGAAGAAAATATCCATGATACAAATATTCGTTAGCACATAGCACCTCAACATCACAGCCAGCTTCTTGATGATGAGGAGGCCGAGGAGGTTGCTCTCCTCGTCGCCGGCGGCGTGGAGCAACGACGCCATGCACTCGATGACGCCGGGAACCACCACAACACGAAGCACGTTCCACTTCTACCCGATGAGGTTGGACATGACGAGTGCTGCGACCACTCTTGCGCCGCGCTCGATGCCGGTGCCATCACAAAGAAATATGAACTCTAAACAGACGATGGGAATGAAGAGAGATGGTGTGTGTTGATGAGGAGGAGGGGGCGCCTTATATAGGGGGAAGGAGGGCTAAAGATATGAACCTGGACGGCCACGACTATGGTAAGTAATCAATTTCTTGATTGACTCTCACAGCAATGATAAGCAATCAAGTTTTAAAAGGAAGGAGATACCCGATTGCGTAGATGTCATTCCCTTTTTTACGAAAGGAAACATTGATCCTTGGTTGACGGACTTTATGGTAAGCAATCAAGTCTAAAATGAAGGAGACATCTGATTGCATAGATGTCATTTCTTTTTTTTGAAATGAAACCTTACCCTTGATTGGAAGACTTTATTGTAAGCAATCGGGTGCGACTTTATGGTAAGTAATCGGGTGTGGGTACGATTGGTGGGTAAGGAAACGCGCGGTGACAAAAAAGAGCGGGGCGCGGTCGGTCGACCAAAACAACGGGGGAGGACGACCAAATGATTCGCCTCCTCCGGTCGTCCTCAGTTTCCAAATTTGATATTGATTTGTGGGTCCTTTGTGAGGGGTGCAGGGGTGGATTGTTGGGTGAAAAACAGTTTCAATTTACTCATCCTTTATAGTATAGATAAGTCACTCCACTTTTTTAAACGGTCAAACTTTTTTAACTTTGATCAAATTTATACAGTAAAATATTAACATTTATGATATCAAATAAGTACAATTAAATTCTTTATTAGATATATTTTCATAGTATAGCTATTCGGTATCATAAATCTTTGAAGTCATCTTTATAATTTTGATCAAAGATAAAATAGTTTGACACTCCAAAAAAGTTAGAATGACTTATATTTTAGAACGGATGGAGTAGGATTCAGAACAGGCCCTAAGCCTCACCGCTCTTGTCCATCGCGATCACCACCAGTATAGTCGTATAGAGTAAAGACCATCAGGCCTCGCAAGACTAGGGGTGAAAGTGCGAGGATAATTTCCGCATCCGATCCGCTCTGAATCCGAATTTTACGGATATGGAGAAGCATTTTTTTATATCCGTGCAGATATGAATAATCCGAATCCGATTGTGTGTGGATGCGGAGTATGATATGGTTTAAGCGAAATCCGATTGATATGGATTATCCGATAATTGAACGCGGATTATCCGAGGCTTATAATAGGATATCCGACTAATCTAACGAGCCCATCATATCACCACACTACAAATCGAGCTCAGCTCAAATAACGAGACACCCATAAACTATGTCATGGTTCATGAACCATAAAGATGAATATTTTTCGTGTTACGTTGCTAAATTATAGTTTGGTTTAGAAATTATTTGTCACTTAAAAACTATATGTAAGAATATATTATCTGACTATATTAATCCGCACCAGTTCCGACATCCGAAAAAAATCCGCATCCGTAACCGCATCCGCAAGATATCCGCTTCGCTTCATATCCGACAAAAAAATATAGATGAGGATATAGAAAATGTATTATCCGCTTCGATCTGATCCGGTTTCTTCCCTACGCAAGACGTCGTCCGGAGATCCGGACCGGGCTAACAAGGGACGTACTAGAGCCGAGCGTCATCCCCGGCTGACGCAACAAGAGCAAGCTCCGACAGCTTCTCGATCGAGAGGCTCTGCCCATGATGTACGTGAGTATACGTCTGAACTGTGAACTTTGTGAGCAAGCAAACGACCACAAAAACGGCAGGTATACGTGCGCTGCTCTCCAGTCGATCCTATAGAATTATAGAATCGGGGGCAACGCGACAACGATGCCTTTCCCACCCACGGGCGAAATGGCGACAAGGCAAGCGTTCCCATTCCCAAGCCCAATCTCATGCCACCCTTCGCGCGTCGCGGCCAGGCCCGGCGCGCTCTCTGCGTCGTCGGCCTTGTCCCGAGCACGTGCACAAGGCCACAAGGGGCTACGGCTTATTGTTGTCTCCTCGTCCGGCCGAGGACCATGATGATGAGCAGTGTCAGGTCTGCATATAACAGGGCCGGGTCCCACCATGGCTTCTCTGCCCATCCAACAGGCAGCGCCCGGCGGCCCCTGATCACCGCTCAACTCAAGCGTATACTGCTCCGTATGCGGCTGTAGCTAGGAGAAATCTCCTTGCATGACCACTACCGAAGACAAACCGCCTTTGCCTCCTGGTTGCTCCCCACCCGGCGATACATTTACAGAAGGCAAAAACCATGTCTTGCTTGCTGAGTGAAAGATGCACAGTTACTAGCAGCAGAGTGAGCAATTGCACGATTAATGTTAAAAAACGGAAGTGCGTGTGTTTGTATGATCTTATACCTTGTGACATTCTTACGTTGACGTCCTGCTGTCTAACATAAAAAAATGAACGAACATACACGAGATTGTGTCTACTTAATTGATAAAGAAGGGTTTTACAACTGGCTAGCCGGAGGAGGTTACACGTTATCATGCTGTCCAACATCACACTAATACCCTTGCACCGCTACAAAAGAATACAGACAGCGCCATATAATCGAATCATCTAAGCGAGATATAATATATTGCATAGTTTGTTGCCCTCTTTGAACACAATTTGGGGATATTATTTTGTAACAGTACCTAGCCAATTTCTCCGTTCACGGTCTACTCTGGCTAATTCGAATGGAGTTTGATGTCCTAGAGTAAAATTTGCCTATTTTTAAACCGTGTAAATTAGACCTTTCACTCTTCCAGCCTCTTTTGTCCCAAAACCTATAAAAGTAGCACGGATTCATTATGGTTATTTCGGCTTACCTCCAGTATCCCATGAGTACTTGTTTTGACCAGTCAAAATGTCAGAACTGCCAACAGGGAATGAGAGAAACATAATGTATGTCAGCGAAATCAGGTGGTATTTGACGGCAATCAACAGAAAAACGTTCATCAAGATATGACTCTCGTGTATGACCTCCGACATCTCCCCCTCGGCGTTGTTTAGTTTCGAAATCCAAAATTTAAAATGAATATTTGGACACATATATGATGTACTAAATGCAGTTGAAAAACAAATTGCATTATATAGATGGTTTGAAAATCGTTAGACAAATCTAATGGGTTTAAATTAGGACGTGATTAGACACTAAATTGCTAGTGTAATGCTATAGTAACATGTGCTAATGACAGATTGATTAGGTTTATTAGGTTCGTCTCGTGAATTCCCGACGTAATCTGCAATTAGTTTTTTAATTAGTCTATGTTTAATACTTCAAATGGGAAAAGATTTTATTCTGAAATCTTTTCACCAACCATCTAAACATGGCATTGGTCAATATCTCGCCTGAACTCCAAGACACCCCCTCTAGTAATGATGCTATGAAGACATCGAAACGAATGATTACTAGGTGATACCCCGCGCGTTGCTGCGGGAATTTCTTAAACAAAATTTTAAGTTGAAATCTAATAGTTGAAATATTAAGGTGATTGCATGGCAACATTCTTTTGCAAATGACATTATATATGAAAATATGTTCATTTTGTTGAGAGAATGACTTTTAAACGATTGATCCTCCGCGTATTTTAACTGTGGAAATTTTGTAGCGTGGTAATCGCAAAAACTAATAAGCTGCATGCATATATGCTATTAGCCACAGAAAATCAAGTTATGAATAAATGGTCCTAGCTAGTGGATGGTGGAGTGATGATGACGTAGCCTCATGAGGATTGAGAGAAGTCCTTTAGTGAGGACCATTTATATAGGTACAGAAGATTTGAGCGAGAAACCGAAGGTGAGTTCGATCCATCTTCATTTTCTTTATAAAAAAAAGCAAGGGACATATGCCCGCTTTGCCCTTCACCGTCAGCTTTGTTTACCTCTCCTCAGCGTGTATAGAGATGGCCAGGAGTGGATCGAGCCACTGGATTGCCGATCCGATTCACCAAAATGAACGCAATGGGCCCTTCTAGGGTTAGATGCTAGAAAGTAGAAACCATCTAAACCAATGGATCGAGGGGTTCGACCCACACCCTCCTCCTCACATGACAACTCGCGTTCTATTCCCGAAGCCGAAGGCAACCCGGCGGCGGCGCGCGGGGACGTGGACAGCAACGCCTCCTTCGACCTGGAGTTCGTGGTACCCGGCGACGAGAGCGCCGCGTCGGACGCCGAGGATAAACGGATGGAGTTCAACTTCGCTGTCGCCATCGCCGGCGACAACGTTGCGCCCGACGACGGTGACGAGGTGGTGGCCCTAGACGCGCGGCGACGGCCGCCGTGGAAGTTCGGCGAGGGAAAGGATGGTGCGAGGGTGGAGGTGGCCGATGTCGTTGGTGCGGCTCCGACGCCGGCGCCCCTGATCGCCAGACGGATCAGGGGCGCCGGCGTCGGAGCCGCACCAACTTTCGGGTGCTGATGATGAAGCTGAGGTAGACAAAGGTTCGACCTATTAGAACCATTAGTTGAACCACGGATCGTGCGGTGCTCCTTGCTTCACTAAATGGATCGCCGGATAGTTCCAGGGTTGCTCCATGGAACACCTACGCCCATCCTTAAGCGTGTAATCCAAGGAGTAAGTGGTGGTCGCTCAGCAAATTGACTAGATCCATAGTTTAATTTTGCTCTAGGTTCAACAAATATGAAAAGAAACTGCCCAATTGCCCTCTCGATGCATCTCACATACTCCTTGGCCTACAACAGTAACCACGCATGCCATTAAATTCCTTGTCTCCATGGACTCCTGCGTGTAACCTTCTCGTTGACGTGCGTGGCAACCAAACTGGCTTCGGAATACTCGTACGCACGTGGATAGCTACTGGGAACGAACACTCCGGTTTGCTTCTCCAGACAGCCAGCCACTCCCGGTACAATAAATCCTCGTAAACTACTCCATTTGGTAATCCAATCGGAGGTAGATTCGCTCGAGATCCCCGTCGTTTCCATGTCAGTGGCCGTGACCGTGAGCAGCTAGCCGATCACCGCCACTAGCAGCAGCGGCGACCCGCTCCGCCCAACGCAAAAACGCTCGGCTTATCTCGCCTTCGAGCTCGAGATCGCCAGGCACACAGCCAAACTCCAACCCGCATCAGCAATGAGCAAATCCGGCGCCGTTTCCCGGCCTTGCTTCTTCCTCGTCGCCGCCGCGGCGCTGTGGGTCCTGACGCTCTACCTGCGCCTCCTCGCCATGATGAGCATGCCCGGCGCGTTCACGGGTCGCCCGGCGTCGCTCGCCCCGGTTCACGGCAACGGCAGCGGCGGCGATCCCTGCCGCGGCCGGTACGTCTACGTCCACGACCTGCCCCCGCGGTTCAACGCCGACATCCTCCGCGGCTGCGCCGCCGCCAACGACCGGTGGGCCGACATGTGCGAGGACGTGGGCAACGCCGGCCTGGGGAGGCCGCTCTCCGGCGGCGCGCTCACGGGCGCCACGGGGTGGTACGCGACGCACCAGTTCGCGCTGGACGCCATCTTCCACGGCCGGATGCGGCAGTACGCCTGCCTCACCAACGACTCCTCGGCCGCGGCCGCCGTGTTCGTCCCGTTCTACGCCGGCTTCGAGTTCGCCCGCCACGTCTGGGGCTACGACAACGCGGCGCGCGACGCCGCCGCGCTGGACCTGGTCCGCTGGCTCGTGCGGCGGCCCGAGTGGCGCAGGGCCGGCGGCCGGGACCACTTCCTCGTGGCGGGGCGCACCGGGTGGGACTTCCGGCGCGACGCGTACCCCAACGCCACCTGGGGCACTAACCTTTTCTTGCTCCCGGCCGTCAAGAACATGACGTTCCTCGTCGTGGAGACGGCCACCATGGGCTGGGGCAACGACCTGGCCGTGCCGTACCCGACCTACTTCCACCCGCGCACGGACGCCGACGTCGCGAGCTGGCAGCACAGGGTCCGGAACGCCGACCGCTGGTGGTTCATGTCCTTCGTGGGCGCGGCGCGGCCGGACGACCCGCGGTCGATCCGGTCGCAGGTCATGGGCCAGTGCCGCGCGTCGCCGGCGTGCCGGCAGCTGGGGTGCGCCTCGGGGACGGCGCAGTGCCACTACCCGGGGGACATCATGGTGCTGTTCCAGAGCTCCACCTTCTGCCTCCAGCCGCCGGGGGACTCGGCGTCGCGGCGGTCGACGTTCGACGCGATGGTCGCCGGGTGCATCCCTGTGTTCTTCCAGCCGCGGTCGGCGTACCTGCAGTACAGGTGGCACCTGCCCAAGGACCACGCCACGTACTCGGTGTTCATACCGGCGGAGAGCGTGCGCTCCGGGAACGTGAGCGTGGAGGCGGAGCTGAGGAAGATACCGGCGGCGGCGATACAGAAGATGAGGGAGGAGGTCATCAGCCTCGTGCCGAGGCTGCTGTACGCCGACCCGAGGTACAAGCTCGAGACGGTGAAGGACGCGTTCGACGTCGCTATGGATGGAGTCTTGGAGAGAGTGGCAGAGCCGCCGGAGAGGCAAATAGGGTCCTACTGGCGGTGAACGCCGGCGGACCAAAGATTTTAATCTAATATTTCCAAAGTAAAACGTGTATACTTAGATACAATCTCCGTTCCAAATTATCGTTCGTTTGACTTTTTAAACCTCAAGTTTGACTACTCGTCTTATTAAAGAAAAGTTGTACAAACATAGTCAAATTCATTCTCAAACATCTTTTACTTAATCAAGCATGCCATAACAAAAAAAAAATGATTTTTCTACATAATTTTTTAAATAAAACGAGCGGATCAAATTTAGAGTAAAAAAGTTAAACAAATTATAAGTTGAAACGGAGGTAGTACCCTTACTCGCATACTGGTATGTTTCTTATAGAACGTCAACTCGCATAGCGATTGATTTACAATGGCGTTTTTAATTATTCTTATGCCAGTCTTGCACAGTTTTATACACAGTTACCAAACATAAGAAAATTAAATATTATAGGATCAAACTCCTCTCTCATCTTAGTATGTCAAATCAACAAAATTGGTGATATGACACTGATTTAATGTCCCTCCTCAATTGTCATGTCCAACTGCTATAACAATACTTGTTTGGGGATGGAGGGAGTAAGCACTTTGAGGGATGGATCCAATAAATCTTGAAATCGTGAGAAAAACAATAAAACTATTCAAAGAGTGCGTAAAAATGGCATGGAATATTTTTTTTCTGATTTATAATTAATAATATTTCACTCTTTTATTGGCAAGATCTGCGGCATCGCAAGTTTTATACTTCCTCCATCCCAAACAAATATATCATTCTAGTCAACTTTTTTAAAATTTGATCATGTAAAACATAAAAATACTGAATAAGTATGATTAAATTCATCATATGATATGTTTTTGTAATATAGTTATTAGTGTCATAAATTTTTATAGTTTTCTTTATAAATTTGATCAAATTTAAGAAAAATGATTTCGAACAAGACTAAATGACACGTTTTATGGGATGGACGAGTGTAATGGAAATATGATGTTCCTAAAATATAGGATCAATAAAATGGCAAACAAATGCCAACAGTAGTACAGTACTAATACTAAACAGTTGGACGGTTCAACTTTTTTTAGAACTGTTGGATGGTTCAGCTAGCAGTTAGCTTGTTCTACAAAAAAAAAATGGCGTTGACCAGCCCGATAATCAAGCAGGCCTCACTCGACCACGAGGCCAGAAAATACAATGAGCTCATGGCCCAGAACCCAGATGACGGCACATATGCCCGTCGGCCCATTTATCACTCCATTGAGGCATACGATTATCAACACAGACTGCAGCGTTGTGACAGTTCCATTATCATTTTTTTCTTTTTGAAAAGAGTGACAGTTTCATTATTGACATCACATGAAGTTGTGTACTTGTGTTCTTGTAATGCTTTCTGTTCAGCCATCCCGTTCGGCCACGGTTCCGCTGCGAATTCAACTTTCCTCCTGCCGCCACATACACACGGCACCTCCTTCCACCCGCCTTCCGCGGCGCGCACGTGGGGACACTGCAACCCGCTCTGCTACACTCCCCTCGTCCCCTGCCCTGGCCGCTCGTAACGTAAAGGCAAGAATTCGTGGATGACCGGTGTACAGTGGCGAGGGGTATCTCGGTAGTAAGTTTCAGGTGGAGTGTCGCCGAGATCAAAAACGCAATGGAATGGTAAACGTAGAACGCAAGAGACAAATTTATACAGGTTCGGGCCGCAAGATAAGCGGACCGTGCGTCCTGCTTGTGGTAATATAATGCGCCCTACGCTATGGTGTCTGAGGTATGAACCTCATGTTCTATGGTCTTCTATGTTCCCCTCCCATCTAGGCACCCCTGCTCTTCTTTATATATCCAGGGAGCGGGGAACTAGTCGGTAAGTCGGTTACAATGTTGGAGTCCTAGTAGGATTACAGAGTAGAGTCCTAGTAGGAGTCCGACTTCTTATTTCCTTCCTTCGAGTGGTTTCTCTACGGATATCGGGGTTCCATACCCAACAAGCCCCCGAGCACTTCATTGCCGAGTT
Source organism: Urochloa ruziziensis (assembly GCA_015476505.1). Lineage (NCBI taxonomy): Eukaryota > Viridiplantae > Streptophyta > Magnoliopsida > Poales > Poaceae > Urochloa > Urochloa ruziziensis. The sequence goes on from CM027118.1 coordinate 53,526,186, forward strand.
CTTGCTATCAACCGAGTACTTGTCAAGTCTATCGAGTACTTTTTTTAGTGCTTCGAGTACTTTCTTGAGCTTCTGCTAGTTCTTCGAGTACTTATCTTGTCGATCTTGAAAAGTTCTTGGTTGACACGAGGCTGTGAAGTGCTCATGCCATGTTGATCTTGATCAACTTGTAGTCTTCAATATTCAATGTGAGGTGCGGCGAAAGTCGCACTCCATATGGAGTAGCCCCCGAGCCTTAGGTTGAGTCGAAGAATCAGGCTGAGGGTCCACAGAATCTTGAATCTTCGTCTTGTCTTGAAATATGCAATTTGAAAGAATTGCACTTGATATCAAGTAGCCCCCGAGCCTTGGTTTGAATCGTAGAATCAAGCCGAGGGTCTTGATTTGAGTCTCCATTCTTTGTCTTGAAATATCAACAGCCGTTGTATATCGCCTATCAGCCCCCGAGCCTTGAAATGATTTAGAATAACCAATTCAAGGGTCCAGCAAGCTTAGTGTTCATCGAATCATCTTGGAGATCATCATCCGAGTAGTAATTTGCGCCCAGAAATAATGGTCACCTTGAATCTTGTTCTAAGAAAAATCAGAATAACCCGTTTATCCCGGGACGTCTTCCAGAATAATGGTTAAGCCGATATTCTTTTCCCAAAATACCGAAGGCCTCTTAATTCAGGTTGCAAATACTCCTTTCAATCTCGTCAATCGAGTGCTTTTCTTGCACCCAGCCCCCGAGCATAGGAGCCAGCGGAGATGCGTTGAGTAGTATGCAATCGAAATAGCTACCATCAATAGAGTAGCAAAACAGAGGAGGTCATGGTTGACTTGTCACGCCGAGATCTCCCCAGAAACAGGAGTCAGGTGCCAATGTAGTCGTGGCCCCATCATTGGTACTTGGCGACTCAAATATGCTGGAAAAAGGCAACTAGGTAAGCCTGATGGCGAACCGAGTTGTAATTTTAGCGTCAGCCCCCGAGCATGGAAGCTGGCGAAGATGTGATGGCACGCTGCGCGGCCTAGAGAGTTGTCACCTGAAAAAAAAACAATTAACACATTATGTAGTACATATTGTGAAATATTCAAAATACCGAAATTGTATCCAGTAAGAGAATAAAGCGCCAATTCTTGGACATGCTGAGCTCTTATTAGGCCATGTATTCTCCTGAGTAGTCCACCTATTACGTTTAATCATCATGGTCTCGTACTGCCTTACCTTATATGTATGAGTCGCTCATGTTTGTATGAGTCGGTTAGGTTCTGACTGAGAATCTCAAGGTTTCACGGATTAAGGCATTTGCTACTCGAGAAGAATAATGATCATTAAGAGAAATCAGTGAAATAAGGAGTCGACTGCGCGACAAAGAGGATGCAGACTTATAAAGCAGTCGGCAAGAGCGCGTATTGTGCGCGAAGAAGTCGGCGTAGCCTCCGAGAGTAACTGCGTAAATCTCGTTGAGAGGCATACCCGAACAAAGTAGTCGGCGCTTGGCCAATCTTGTTAGAACAAGATAGAGAATTTAATAAAAGTAATTGAAACAAGTAACTTAGCTTGATTCGTCGCTCGTGTGTCGATGAAGTAGACTAGTCGGAGTTGATTCCGACTAGTTTGAGTGTGTGAGTACCGTCGCCGAGTAGTTTCGGGTTGAACCGAGTAGTCGATTTCGGCGGCGGCGTAAGCTTGAAGTAGTCGAAGGCATCGCCGGTGCGTCGGCCATGCGAGCGGGAGCCACGCCGAGTAGTTGACGGTGCGAGCCGAAGTCATGCTGAGTACTTGTTGTCATCAGCAATGGGTCGGCGTTGCTGTGCAGGTAGCAGCACATAGACGTTGTTGACTGTGACTTGTAGAGGTGTCGCTGGAGCGTCAGCAGCGCAAACTAGAGCATGTAGCCTTGTCGATGACGTGGTGTACGTTAAAATTGTAAACTCGTAGTTTGAAGATGTCTGCATGTAACTTGATGCACGTGCAGAGGTAAGCACTCCACGCCTTGATCGAACCCAGCAGCGCTGACTTGCTTGTTGACTCCTTGTTGACATGCCGTATATAGGTGACTGTTCCGGTTCAAATTGGAGTTCGTGTCCGCTTCGAATTGCAACCCGGTGAGATAGAGTGCCTGCACCGGTTCGGACTCAGCCTCAATCGATTCTGCTTAGGACTCAGCATGCGTCGTGTTGGGCATGAACAAAATCCAGTTCCGTCTCGATCTTGGTGCTTGGTCACGGCTGGCGATCTTTTTTTCTTTGGTTTCGGAATCGAAACTCGGTTTCGACAAATTGCGCAGCAACACGTACAGGAAGTGAGGCAGCATCTTTAACTTGACGAGGAGAAACGCCGAGTCGTGGCTAACCAACGTGAACGACGACGCCTGGAGATAATTTTCCTGCCGCGCCGAGTAATTGTCTTGGACACGATGTAGCAATGCAGCAATGAACTCGACGTGGTCCCTTCTCACCGAGTAGATTGATCTTGAGACGGGAATTAGGGTGGGTGGGTGCTCGAACCGAACTATTCGATGGATTCGAATCCGCCTCGAGCAATCCAATTCGAGCTTGATAAACACCATTGGGTTCACCACGGGATCTCGATGAACACCCCTACCTTGGCGCGCCAGATGTCGGTGTTCTACCGTCGATCCTACCGAGGGGTATCCCAAGGTAGTAAGTTTCAGGTGGAGTGTCGCCGAGATCAGGAACGCAATGGTAAACGTAGAACGCAAGAGACAAATTTATACAGGTTCGGGCCGCAAGATAAGCGGACCCTACGTCCTGTTTGGGGTAGTATAATGCGCCCTGCGCTATGGTGTCTGAGGTATGAACCTCATGTTCTATGGTCTTCTATGTTTCCCTCCCATCTAGGCACCTCTGCTCTCCTTTATATATCAAGGGAGTGGGGAACTAGTCGGTTACAATGTTGGGGTCCTAATAAGATTACAGAGTAGAGTCCTAATAGGAGTCCGACTTCTTATTTCCTTCCTTCGAGTGGTTTCTCTACGGATATCGGGTTCCATATCCAAGATGGATCTCCTGCACTGCACATAGCAGCGCCCAGCAATGTATTACTACGCAATCAAAAATACTACTGTACGTAGAAAACAACTTCCTCTCATCACGCACCGCCAGGCGCCAGTCCCGAGCGCACCGAGACGACGGCGTGCCTTGCATTGCATCGGTTATGCAGCATATAGCACCGCCGAAGTGGCTGGGGATATCTGTGGATCGGTGGAAGCCTACTTGGAATATGGAACCGTTGGATATACATACCATATATCCATTCCCAGGCCCAACTTGATGGAGTAGGCTTTAATCTCTCTGAGATGGAGTCATGGAGTCCTTAAATAAATTACAAAATAAAATCCTTCAACTTCAACTCCAATCTATCTTCTTTGTGAAAGAAAGTGTGGCCTTGTGGTTACAAAAGCTTAGCACCTTAGGTCTTGAGTTCGATTCCTAATGAGAGTGATTTTTCATAATTTAATGGCTTTGCTCTTTTATTAGTGGTATGCGATGTTACCGTCGACAGCAGGATGTCTGTGATGACTTCGAACATGCTCATATATAGGAGTAGCGTTTGCGTGTGTGCGTTCATAGGAGTGAGGGTGCGTGCGTTGTGACTTGTGAGTGGTTATGTCTCCGTTGTACCGTGTAATTCTAAAAAAAACTTTCTTCTTAATCTAGGCTTTAATCTGCAAGAACACATCATTCAAGTCGGATCTCCAACGACATGCTAATGGAGCACGTCTCTATACTTGAGAGCCTGTATTTGTATTTTCTAAATAAAAGCTATGTGTTTCATATATTTTCTCTATTTATTTCGTGTTCAGAGTACAATGACACGTCCATACTCATTTTTCTTCGCAGAGACTTTTCTCTCCAAACAGTGACGAATATTCAAGCAAACTTAAAGGTGCAAAACTCAGGCCAGTGTTTTTTTTTAAAAAAAAAACGATCCTAAGACAATGCTTAACATTCAGCGATATCGAATCTCGTTCTTCAGCGTTGGCGTTAATGAATCATACATTCAGTTTATTAGCCACTGGCATGATCATCAATTTAGTCATGATCTACCCATCATGTCAGATGGCTCAGATATCAATTGCGCGCGAGTCAGGCTCCACGATTAGAGGGTGAGATTAACAAACTGCCCACCAATTGCACTGGAAGCATCTCCTACGATCGTAAAGAACATAGAAACTGCAGAAACAGTGTACTGGCGGCCGAAGACAAAAGACATGGATAAGCATAAGCCAATGAATGAGCCGGCGTTCATGTGATCTTAATGGAGCCCGGTCAACAGTAACCACGCCGGCCATTAACTCCCTGTCTCCACATACTGCCCGGACGCGTTCCGTTGACATGGCTGACGAGCTGACTTTCGATTACTCTACCTCGCTCGCACGTGAATGGCACCTTGCCTGAAGCGCCCCGGCATGCATCCCCAGGCAGCCAGCCAGGCTCTGTCACGCTAGATAATTAAACCCTGATTTGGTTAATCCAATTACGGTGAGCTGATTCACTTGAGATCCCCGAAGTTTCCGTGTCAGTGACAGTGAGACCAGCCACGAGCTGATCGCACTGCCACTAGCAGCGATTTGATTCGCCCAACGCACAGGCGCTCTGCTTTTCATGCACGGCCTCGCCCCGCGCGCTCTTCAAACACCGGCACCTCGGATCCCTCGCGAGCCAGCTCCCGCTGCTCCACTGACCTGCCAGTGCCAGTGCCCCGGCTCCCCGGAGCGCCACCTAGCTCGTGCGGGGGCGCACACGTCTGCCGTGCGGCGGCATGAAGAGGCACAACGCGGGCGAGCTGCCGCTGTCGGCGCCGGCGGGCAACGGCAAGCGGGCGGTGGATAAGGAGGAGGCGGAGGACAAGATGGACAAGTACGACAAGGGCCGGATCCGGTGCTCCCGGCTCTGCTTCCTCTTCGCGATCGCCGCCACCGTCTCCATCCTCGCGCGCCACTGCTACGACGCCGGCTTCGTGCGCATCGAGGCCGTGCACGGTCCGCCGCCGCCGTCGGTGCGCCATCATCATCAACATCAAGAGCGGAAGATGGTTCCGATCGCTCGGCAGCAGTCGTCGTCGTCGGTCTCTGATCATCATTCCCCCTCGGCTCCTGTCGACGCCGGCAGTGACGCGCCGCGGAAGCCTTGGGCGTCGGAATCAGCTGAGCCTGTCGGTGGAGGCAGCAAGACGTCGTCGTCGAAGGAGAAGCAGTCGTCCTCGGCGTCTCACGGCAGCAAGTACGGCGGCCGGCCCTTCGCCGGCGCGCTGGCGTCGGCGGACGACAAGGACGACCTGTGCGGCGGCCAGTACATCTACGTGCAGGACCTGCCGGCGCGCTTCAACAAGGACATGGTCCAGAACTGCGACAAGCTGTCGCCGTGGACGGACATGTGCCGGTACACGACGAACGGCGGCTTCGGCCCGCTGCTCCGGGGCGGCAAGGGCGCGTTCCAGGGCACCGGCACGGGCTGGTACGATACCGACGAGCACGCTCTGGACATCATCTTCCACGAGCGGGTCAAGCGGTACGAGTGCCTCACGGACGACCCCTCGCTCGCCGCCGCCGTCTTCGTGCCCTTCTACGCGGGCCTCGACGTCGCGCGCCACCTCTGGGGCAACAACGTCTCCGCACGTGACGAGCTGGCGCTGGACATGGTGAACTTCCTCGCCAAGCGCCCCGAGTGGCGCGCCATGGGCGGCCGCGACCACTTCTTCGTCGCCGGCCGCACCACGTGGGACTTCCGGCGGAAGGCCGATGGGCAAGCCGAGTGGGGCAGCAAGCTGCTCAACCTCCCCGCCGCCAGGAACATGACGGCGCTCGTCGTGGAGGCCAGCCCGTGGCACCTCAACGACGTGGCGATCCCGTACCCGACCGCGTTCCACCCGGGGAGCGACGAGGACCTCTTCTTCTGGCAGGACAGGGTGCGCACGCTCAACCGCGCCTACCTCTTCTCCTTCGCCGGGATGGCGCGGCCCGGCGACGCCAAGTCCATCGAGGGCCGCCTCGCCGACCAGTGCAGGGCGTCGCCGTCGTGCTCGCTCATGGAGTGCAGCACCACGGGCCCGGAAAACAAGTGCGATTCGCCGGCGAGCGTCATGAGGCTGTTCCAGAGCTCGACGTTCTGCCTCCTGCCGCGGGGCGGCACCGACACGCGCCGCCCGGCCTTCGACGCCGTGCTCGCCGGCTGCATCCCGGTGTTCTTCCACCCGGCCTCGGCGTACGTGCAGTACAGCTGGCACCTGCCCAAGGCCCACGCCGAGTACTCGGTGTACATCCCCGAGGAGGACGTGCGCAGCAAGAACGCCAGCGTGGAGGAGAGGCTCCGGAAGATATCGCCGGAGACGGTCGTGACGATGAGGGACGCCGTCGTCGGCCTCATCCCGTCGGTGACCTACGGCGACGCGACGTCGAGGCTCGAGACGTCGACGGTGAAGGACGCGTTCGATATCGCCGTGGCGGCCGTGATCAACAAGGTGACCAAGCTCAGGAGAGGCATCGTGGAGGGTCGGCCGGAGGAGGAGAAGCTAGAGAGGTACAGCTGGAAGTACCCGTTGCTGGGAGAAGGGCAGAAGGCCGAGGACCCTCACGAATGGGATTCCCTGTTCAATTAGCCCCACATCGCTGCAACATTTTTTGTGACATTGTCTGGTGAAGAATTTAGGGACGTTTGGAATGCGAGAATTTTTTGTCCTCATTTGTAGTGGAATTGAGCTGTTTCTAAATGTAAAATTCCGGCATTCCAAGCATGCTCTTAGTGTTTTGTTTTCTCAAACGTTCTAATTGTGTACTTGTGTTGTGAGGAGAAAAAGTTCTAATTGTGTCAACACAAGGTGGTGAAAGCTCAACTTTATTCTCGCTCTTTCCGCTTCCACTTCGCATAAGCAGCAGATTGTTTGTGGGCATACCCAAGATTGGGCCCAAGAATGATACTGGGCCTTTTGCAATTGGGCTAATATTGTGATCTTGGGCTAGAGGTTTATGAGTTGAAATGAGTCCATAATCCTCTCAAAAAAAGAAAAGATCAGAAAGAACGAAACAACAAAAATCTGAAAACAAGCTAAGAATGAAATAACGATTCAGACTCAAATTATCTAAAATATCCAAAATCAGGCCGGCCCAAGTTCACCATCATAGCTCACAACAAAATGTAGCATACGACTATCCAGGATTTTGAGCAGTTGGCCAAAGACTATCGGGATTCGGGAAGGGAAGCAAGTTTAGTAGGTTTAATCTCCTATAATATTTCTTTACCTCCAAGTGTTCTGTACAAGCTAGTCAAGTTTACCTTGGACATAGAGTCCTAACTTCTAGATGTAAGATTTTGTTTTTTTTAAAGGAAATTGCCTCTGACCTCTCTGTATAAGAGCCCGGAGATAAGGATGCCACAACGATTACATGAAAACAATGACAGCACATATAGCCCTGGGCGTTCGGTATTAACCGACTATTCGGTTCGGTATTTCAGTATCAAAATATTTCGGTATTTGAAGAATCAGAAACCGATCGGTAGTGTAGAAAACCAAAAACCGATGTGTTCGGGATCAATATTTTTTTTCGGTATTTTGGTATTACCAAACTGTACCGAATTTTTGCACAGGTATTTCATGCAAAGAATATCAATAGTTTCCAACAGACATAAATTATTCAAACTGAAACCAGCCTCACAAGGCACAACCGCACAACTGCACAAGGCACAACCGCACAAGTGCAAACAACACAGGCTCACAATGTAATACACGCACAGTAGTACATGAGTTCACATCACAAATTAAGTCTGATAATAACAACATAAATAATATAGCTTCAGGAAGTCCACGGCTGCAAATTAAGTCTCAGGTGTGCTCTCCTTCTCCTTGTCCTTGGAAGAAATGCTCAGAGCACGAAGTTCTACAAAACAAAACAGAGAAGGATGTTAGTAATGAAACTCAGTTAGAACAAAAAAATAATGCATTGGAATTAAATAATAAAAATCACAAACTGATTTACCTTCTTCAAGCTTGGCCAATTCTTCAATGTTCTCTTCCATACTAACATATTCAGGCCCACGAATCCAGTCACTCGCACAAATGAGTCTCTCAACCATTGTTGGTGTGAGGGAGCTTCTAAAGTCATCAAGAACCTGTCCATCGGAACTGAATGCCGACTCTGATGCAACTGTGGAAATAGGGATAGCTAAGAGATCCCGAGCCATGTGAGATAGAATTGGAAATCTGTTTTCATTGTCCTTCCAGCACTTAAGAATGTCAAAGCCTTTCTCATCCTCCTCATTGTCTTCCGAGAACCACTTATCAATTTCAGACTTGACTGCTACATTTCCACCACCATTGCTGCTCATTTGTTGATCAATAATGGACCTCATCAAGCTTTTGCTCTTTGACAGTGGTTCTTGAGAATCATTAGCTGTTGGTACCTTTTCACTTGGAGCATACATATTTCTATACTCTTCGAACAAGGAGCGAAAAGAAGTGTTCATTGTTGCCCACAACTTCTCTCCTATTTCATCACCAAACATCACCATAGTAGCCATCTTTATATAATTTGAAAGTTTATACCTTGGATCAACAGCCACACAAAAGAAAATAACAATGTTAAGCAACTGATCCCCCTTATCTTTTTCTCCTCTCTTCTCTCTGTCAGACCGTTTCTCTCCATACTTCTCCCCAAAATACTTGTAATACTTCACTAGCATCCTCTTACCCATTTCTTAACACAATCTGTCTCCACTATTACACCAGTTTCGCAGCAAGACCAAAACATCCGCAATCTCATGGAAGAAGGTGTGAGATGTTGGATGCTTTGTTGCTGAAACACGCAGAGTAAGATCATAAAAATGCTCAAGAAATTCAGACATCTTCCTAACTTTCTCCCAATCTGATTTGACAGGAACTCCAGGACCATCACTTTCTAATTCTAGCTTATAGTATGGGTCCTCATCAATGTACCTTTGAAATGCCTTTTCATACTTCTGTGCAGCATTTAACATAAGGTACATTGAGTTCCAACGTGTACAAACATCCAGGTTTAAAAAAGCTTTGGTCTGAACCTTTGCTAATTCAGCACATTTCTTGAATTTTACTAGCCTAGATGTTCCACCTTTGATGTACTTAACAGCAGCACGGACACGAGCAACAGAATTATCAATTTCCTTAAGCCCCTCAGTCACAATCAAGTTAATAATATGCGCAACACATCTCATATGCAAGTAATCCCCTTCAGCAAAGGTACCCTTGAATTCATTCAATACTGTCCTCATATAATTTATTGAATTGTTATTTGCACTAGCATTGTCTACTGCTATGCAAAAGATTTTATCAATCCCCCAGGTAGCCAAACAACTCTCTAAGTGCTTTCCAATGTCTTCCCCTCCATGGCCCTTTGTGGGGGGAAAACACCAGATTTTCTTATGCAGGTTCCAACTTTTATCAATAAAATGTGTTGTCACGCACATGTAGTTTTGCTTGGTGTTAGCTGTCCATGTATCAGTTGTGAAGCTAACTCTTTCACATTGTTCTTTAAAAAACTTTTGGAGCTTTTCTTTCTGGGCATCATACACTTGCACACATTTTCTAGTGGCTGTTCTTCTAGATGGCATAACAAATTTTGGGCATGCTTTGGCCATAAACTTTATAAGATCAAAGCGTTCAGCTGCTGCAAAAGGCTGCTCATCTTCAGTTAACATCTCAGCAAAACTAAGTTTCAGTTCATCAAGATCAAATTTCCATGTAGATACAGTACCCACACTACTATTGCCAGGACTTGATATCGGTTGCAAGGTGCCTTTTTATCAATTACTTTCTTGTTTGGATCCTTTTTACACATTCAAGTGGGCATTCATAGAGGACGTATCATTTGTCTTTGCATCGCACTTGTATGTGCCACCGCAGTACTTGCACCTGGCCTTCTACTCCCCAGTCTCAACAGTGACCTTGGTAAAGTGGTCCTAGGCATCAGATCTTGGAACCATAGCTTTCCTTTTCTTGCTTGCTTTCTCTGCTACCTCTTCCCCAAGCTGTTGCTGCCTGTCCTCATTGTCTACCTCTATCACTTCTTTCACTTGATTTGACACTGTTTCTTTAGTATCCCGCATCTACAAATGAAAAGCATGGATATTCACATATCAAACACTCAATCAATCAGCAAGAATGGAGAACAATCACTAAAGGAGGAGGGGAAGAGTATTGAGTACAGAAGATATATTGGAGGATTCCTCTGTTACTGCCGCCGTTGTTCCGGTCGAAGAGCTTGATGCGGGTGGTGCCGCCCTCCGGCCAGCCGCAGATCAGCCAACTGCTCGTCGTAATCTTCCCGTCCGCCCGCTGCAGATCCTCCTGCCGGTGCTGCGTGAGCCTGCCTTCTAGGCTGCTGCGCCGTGTGCTCGCGTAGCTGGGGTGGAGGGGACCCGCCGCCGAGGTACGTGGCCGGCTGGCCAGGCTGGAGCCTGGAGGGGAGGCGGGGAGCCATCGGCCCGCCGCCGCAACCAGTGTTGGAGCCGCCGCCGCCGCCGCCGCCTGGCTTGTCCTGCCTGTGTGCGTGGGGATGGGGATGGATTGGAGTGACTGACTGGTTAGGATTGGACGGTTGGTTTGTGTGAGGCATGAGCGGTGGGTTATTGGACTTGAGTTGGGCACTTGGGCCGGCCGGACGTGGGCCAAAATTGACAATTGCACAGCACATCATCGTTTGCCCAGGTTCCATAGTAGTTCGGTTGTTCGGTTCGGTATTCTGCAAAAACCGAAGCCGACACCGAACACCGAATAGAACAAAACTAAAAACCAAAGCCGAACGGAACAAACCGGAAAACCGACATTTCGGTTCGGTTCGGTGTTTTTTCCGGTTTCGGTATTTTTTTTGCCCAGGGATAAGCACGTATTATCTTAGGCTGAGTATGAAACAACCCTAACTCTGCACCTATGAAGCTAGAATATGCTTGTTTTTCCACTCAGGAATCAGGATTTAGAATCGCCTTGCATGTAACAGAATCTCCGACTTCTGAACACTGAACTGAAATTGGTAAAAAAAATATATCAAGCACTAATATTATAATGCTAGCTGACACACGAATCCTTGCTCTTGTGAACTACCGGCCCTGTTTAGATGTTTCGCGAAATTTTTTTCGAGTATGTTTCCTCACATGCATGGCATATTAAATGTAGTCGAAAAAAATAACTCATTATATGGATGGAGTGTACTTCGCGAGACGAATCTAATGAGCCTAGTTAGGTCGTGATTAGACAATAAATTGCTACAGTAAACATGTGCTAATGACGGATTAATTAGACTCGTTAGGTTCGTCTTGCGATTTACTGACAGAATCTGCAATTAGTTTTTTAATTAGTCTATATTTAATACTTCAAATGTGTCCCCGACATACTCGAAAAAATTTCGCGAAACCATCTTTAATAAGACCCTTACGCGAGTGTTGGCGGTGGCGATGATCCGTGGCGAGGCAGGTACCTTTACGTCCACGACCTGCCAACGCGGTTCAACGCCGACATACTCCGGGGCTGCGGTGTACACCGACCCGAGGGGCAGGCTGGACACGGTGATGCGTTCGGCATCGCCTTGGAATTGGAAGGCGTCATGCCGAAGGAGGTAGAGCCGCAGAGGAGGCGAGAGAACAAGCTAGGTAGATGCGACACGCGAAGCGGCGGCGAGGCCGTGCACGTCGTAGAGATGGTGGAAATGGGTGGGCACGCTTATGCAAAAGCATGAGTAAAATGTATAGCTCATCATTAAACTTGCAGTAGATTTTAAACTGGGGTCACCTAACTTGAAAGTTGTACATAATACATCATCAAACTTGCGACAAGGTTCATCCTGGGTCCTTTTTCCAACATTAGCCATCCCATCGAAGCATGTGTTAATCCACCATTGAAAGAAGCTTAATTGAAAAATTAACATTGGGTTGTGTTTAACTCTCAACCGTGAACTCATCTTGATTCAGTTACTTGCATGGATCTACAATTTACTTTGTGGCCACATTTAATTAAAGTGCTTGCTGTTGTTGTTGGAATTCTTGCTGGTTGATTTTTTTCCCTTTTCCACTTGTTGCTCTGAGGAAGCTGGTGATTTTTCAACGGAAATTTTGATCTTTTAATTGATTTTTTTGTGCGTTCTTGAAGGTGTTGATGGCGATATGGTCAGATGTGAGGTCCATCACGATATAATTTTTCGTGGGCTTGACCAAAACTATGCTACAATTGTAGCGAAGGCAGCCGATCTCAGTTTGTCCATATCATCGCAAAAAAAAAAGGGACTTAAATGAGCAATGATACAAGTTTTATGGCGCAATGTGTACTATTTGTAAAACAGGACCCGCGATGAACAAAGACGCAATTTTGATGATGCTATGTGTGTCATTTGCAAGTTAAGTGATTCGGGTGAAAAATTGGTGCAAGTTTAATGGTTTGTTGTGCATTTTACTCAAAGCATAACATACTTGCAGTCTCATTTTGTTTAGCCAAACGAACAGGGCAACTACAAGTACCTCTTTTAAATTAGCGAGATATTCTTTTAGAAAAAATAAATGTTTCCAGACTTTGCAACTGCATACAACTAATAAGTTTTATACCATTCTCAGCTAGCAGGCTGATCACAAATAATAGAAATGAGTATGCAAACAAAATGAGGTAATCAGAAGTAAAGTATACTACCGTTTCTCCATCTATTCTATGGAAAGATATCCAAACTTGCCAATCAAACGGTCTCCCTTGTGTTCTACTACCTCTGTCCCAGAAAGAATGCTCGTCTGGGAAGTGTGCCCGTTAAAATGGTTCATGTTTGACTAAATTTCTAGTGAATTGTATTCATATTTATGGCTCTAAATAAATTTGTTAAAAAACTACATTTAAAAACGAATCTAATGATATATATTTCATATCATAAATATTTATATTTTTTATTTATAATTGGTCAAACTTGAGATTCTGAAATTTCTTGAGAAGTGAGAAATGCATTCTTTTTGGAACGGAGGGAGTAGCACTTAAAAATGATCAAAATCATAGTTAATATGCTCTCTTAAATACAACCTGCATGGATATTATTTTTTTCAAAAATCAAATCTTTACGCATTACCCCCGAGCGTGTAGCTTGCGCGCGTGCTAGTGCCGTCCAGTCCACAGTCCAGAACGGTCACCGCAAAACAAGCAGTGATGCACGCACACGCATGTGCCAAACCCCTCTGCCGGCTTTTATGCGGGCGGCCCTCCCCAGACGGTCACACCGACTGCCATGACCCGTGAGCACTGGTCCCGGTTCGCTGGATCGGCTCCTCCTCTTGTGGACCAGCACAAGCAGAGTAGCAGTCCTGGAAAGCGATGCGCGCCCGAGTTTCCTTTTCTTTTCCTTTTTTTCGAGCTTTGCCGGATTCTTGCAGCTTGCTGGACGCCCGATGAGGTATTTTCCCTCCCTTTTATTTTCTTTTTAGTTTTATTTCAATTTTTTCCTTTTTAGCATTTTTCTTGATGTTTTTTTTGGACTGAGTGACTGACTAATTATTTGTTGGCAGGAAATGGGGAAACTGACAAATCTCCTTTGATCTCTAGCGGATTTGACGCTGCAACGATCAGTGCCGTTGGCCGTTGCTACTTAAGAATCAGCACGAGCGCGCAACCCGGCACAAGAGATTCCGTAATAATTACGCTATTGGTACCGCAGATTCTGAGAGCTGTGTGCAGATCGATCATCGATCAATGCGAGCTGGCCTCTGCAGATCGGCTGCAAACAGAGTAAAGACAAAGGCTACCGTACTACTAGCTCCACTCCACCTGCAATCCGATGAAGGCCACCACCCTCGGACCAACCTTCCAGAAAGACGCCGCCGACAAGCCTGATGCCGCCGCCGCCGGCGTGCCCTGGCCCTCCCGGGTATGCTACCTCGTCGCTCTCGCCACCACATTCTGGGCCGTGGCGTCCGTTCTGTTCCCTCCGTCGCCGTTCTCCCTTCCCCTGCTGCCCAGCGTCGCCGTCCGTCAGCACCCACCACGCCACAAGCCCCCGGCGGCGCTCGCCGGCCAAGCTCCGGCGGGGCAGTCGAACCGGGCCGCGACGGGCGACCCCTGCGCGGGTCGGTACATCTACGTGTACGAAGACCTGCCGCCGCGCTTCAACGACGACATCGTCCGCGGCTGCCGCGCGCTCCGGCCGTGGATGGACATGTGCCCGTTCATGCCCAACTGCGGCATGGGCCGGCCGCTGGGCGGCGACGGCGCCGGCGCCTTCCCGGCCCGCGGCTGGTACGCCACCGACCAGTTCATGCTCGACGTCATCGTCCGCTGCCGGATGCAGCGGTACGAGTGCCTCACCCGCGACCCGGCCCGCGCCGCGGCCGTGTTCGTGCCGGCCTACGCCAGCCTCGACGGCGGCCGGTACCTCTGGAACGGCACCGCGACGCGGGACGCGCTCGCGCTCGACCTCGTCGCGTGGCTGTCCCGGCGCCCGGAGTGGCGCGCCATGGGCGGCCGCGACCACTTCCTCGCCGCCGGCCGGACGGCGTGGGACTTCCTCCGGAAGACCGACGGCGACGCCGACTGGGGCACCAAGCTGCTCCGCGTCCCGGCCGTCCGGAACATGACGGCGCTGGTCCTGGAGATCGACCCGTGGCACCAGTCGGCCACGCTCGCCGTGCCGTACCCGACCTACTTCCACCCGGCTTCGGCAGCCGACGTGCGCGCCTGGCAGGAGACGGCGCGCGCGGCGGAGCGCAGGTGGCTGTTCGCATTCGCCGGCGCGGCCCGGCCGCGGAGCAAGGAGACCGTCCGCGCCGAGATCTTCCAGCAGTGCGGCGCGTCGAGCCGGTGCGGGTTGTTCCGGTGCACGAACGCGTCGGACTGCGAGTCGGCGGCGGCGCCGGCCGCCGTGATGCGCCTGTTCGGGAGCTCGAGCTTCTGCCTGCAGCCGCGCGGGGACACGCCGACGCGGCGGTCCACGTTCGACGCCGTCGTGGCCGGGTGCATCCCGGTGTTCTTCCACCCGGACTCGGCGTACACGCAGTACACGGCGCACCTGCCTCCGGACCCGGAGAGCTGGTCGGTGCTCATCATGCACACCGACGTGACGCGCCGGAACGTGAGCATCGAGGAGACGCTGAGCAGGATCCCGCCGGAGACGGTGAGGGCGATGCGGGAGGAGGTGATCCGGCTCATCCCGAGGCTGGTGTACGCGGACCCGAGGGTGAAGCGCCTGGACTTCAAGGACGCGTTCGACATCGCGGTGGAGGCGGTCCTGGACAGAGTGGCCAAGCGGCGGCGCGGCGACGCCGTCGACGACGAGGGACGCTGAGACGGGACTGGTGCCTGGCTAGGGGATCTCGACTCTGCCACCGTCACGTGGAACCGCCTCGTCGATTGGCTCGATGGCGACGTGCGCGCGCGCATCTAGGACTCCTAGATGTGTACTTCGACGCGTGTGTCTTCCTGCCATGCGGCATGGGCCATGGCTACCGGCGGAGTGGCGCGCTCTGCGCAGCTGCCCTGAGTATTGGTTTCTTGAACTGGTTTGGTTCTATCTTTATAAGGCCTTCTTTAAAAACGGGATAAATTTTGTAAATTTTTTCCCCAATCCGAGTGATACATATCGCTAGGGAATAATTTTATCCAAACTAGATTATTTTCCTGCTAGTGCCTAATAAATTAGCTACGGCACAGACAAGTGGCATAAATTGGATCGGCTAGTCCTTCTGCATGCGTTGTTGTGTGTGTGCTTTTTGATTAGGCAACCGACACATTTCAGAATCTGATCAGTGGCCCATTCAAACAGCTAAATTGTTGCTCTCCCGATTCCAATTTGCGAAATTTTAGGCCCAATCATGGAACCAAAACACAGGGCCTCAAAAAAATTCCACTTATTCCAAACAGGGCCAAAGCTAACAGTAATTATGGCATGCATAGTTTCTTCCATGTGTCAGAACAGTAACTATGGAGTAATAGTGACACCTTGAAATGACAAAACACAGCTTTACTAGTCCTAGTCGCAAGCATTTCTAAATCCTGAAAGGTTTGTTAACTCCACATACCTGAACCCTATTGCAAAAAAAAAAAAAAAAAAAAAAAAAAAAAAAAAAAAAAGGTGCAGGTGTGCAGCGGGCTGCGCATGAGCGGAGTGGTATTTTATATGCTGCGCCCGTCGGCCATATATGATATACGAGTGGATAGCAGCATTGATTGCCACATAATTTGCTTGTCCCGAGTATATAGATCTATTACAAATGCAAAGTAAAATTTTCAAATGTCCCGGCCAATTCCTCAGTTCGCGCTTGGTATACATGTATCTGATCTGAAATTAAATTCAGAGATTGACATGGTATTACATTTGACCACCAACTCTTATTGCATTGGGTGACTTGACTTATCTTTTTCATTGTTGTCGAAATAAAGCACATTGATTGATTTACAATTTGGCATTCTATAGTGCCACGTAATATGCAGAACTCCTTTACTTCCAAAATTTAAGTTGTGCATCACTTTATTTTAAGTCAAAATTTGTTGTCTTTAATCAAGTTAATAGAAAATATATTAACATTTACAATACCAAATAAAAAGTACAATAGTATCAAGACTCATAGATTGAATTAAACTTGATGTTGTAGAATTGATGCATCATTCTATAAACTTGGTAAAATTAGAGAAATTTTGTGGTAAAATTAGAGGAATTGACTTGGAAAAAAATTAAAACACCTTATATTTTTAAATAGTGGGATATAACAAGACGAGAGAATTAAAACACCTTATATTTTTAAATAGAGGGATATATTTTTACATAAACATGCAATAACTGTACATTTTTCTAGACATATATGGCTGTCTAGAGCAATGTGTGTGTGTGAGAGAGAGAGAGAGAGTAGAGAGACACAATCATAGGAGAAGTGAAAATTTCCGTGCATGCGTTGATGAGATCCCAGATTTGCTTGTGTTGTTGGCAAGCTTGCAAGGCGTACAGTACACTTGTTACGTTTTCCTAAGGTCACAGTACGTATCCATATATAACTGTGCAACACTTTCAAGATATGCGCCAGGCGGGTGTTGTTTGCAGTGGAGGGAGAGCGCGTGCAGCCAACAGAACAGTACAGATACCAGCTGCTGCCTGCCAGAGAAAACCTTTTCCTGACCAACAACACCTAAACCTTCTTTTTTTTGTTCGTTGTATTGTATTAGCAGTATTGGTTCAGAAAGTCCTCGCTAATTCAGTTTTCTTTTGGACAATCAAGATCATTAACTCAATCATGACCTTGCTTGTGTGTTAAGCTGTTGACTAACCGGGTCTAGAGCCGCAGCAACTTGTAGTACTGCACAGTCCTTCGCCACCATCGAGCTCCAGCTCTGCTGCCACTACCCTTCTAGCATCATATCCCAACACAAATGGGCTTGAATCCCTACGAATACGGCGCAATGCCATCACCGGCGCCGACTCACCGCCACCGTGCCATACCGGATGGTTTGCCCAGTTGCCCTAATTGCAGGTGAATGCACTGCACATATCTGACGATACCCAGCCAATATGGTCAGTATCCTCCCCTGGGCTGGGCGACCACCACGAGAACAGAAAAACATTCAGGTGGTGGTTTTGCGCGGCAGCCGGTCGACCCACCGCACGCGCCGCCGCCGGCCGGTCCCCGGAAAAGATGGATCGATGCGTGGCCATTAACTGGCACGCAGGTCGCCGCCGGCGATCCCGGCCAGCTGATCGATGAGCGCGTTCGTGCGTGTGCATGCATGCATCCATTCATACAAAGCCAATCGAATTATTGATGAGAGGATGGATGAGGACGAGGGAGGGAATGGAGGAGCAGTGTTATCTTTATTTGATTTGTCGCTGTCGATCTATCAGGAATAGATAGATGCCGAGAGGAGAGAGACGAGGGAGGAAGAAAAGAAGGCGCGGGCGGCAGGAGGCCTGGAAGTCGGGGGCGTGGCACGGGCGTGTCGTCGCGGCTGCACGTGCGCGCGCCGCGCGCTGGTCAGCTTGTATCCCGGCACGGCGGGCCCTCGATCACTTCGAGGGATACCGCTCGTACTGGCTACCCTCGACATAAAGCAAATTCTGAATTCCATTGTATATCCATAAATACACAGTGTGTCAGCTATTGGCCGAACAGAAACTGATCCAATTTGGCCTTATAACAAAAGTGAAAATATGAGCTTATAACAAAAGTGAAAATATGGGCTTGCTTCTAATTAGTAATTACTTTCACTAAAACTCAAATTTCAAGAAATTATACTTTACCATGTATATATGCAGCACATGAAAGTATGAAACCAGCCCAAAATTTGAAGAGTGTTGAACTGTACAGTATACTCCTAGTCATAAATAAGTACCGTTTTAAGGTTCTCTCAACCATTCCAAATTTTGACTACTTACCCTCATTACCATTTTTTCATGTTGAGCTTGAACGATTGGAGGCAACATGAGCGGATTTGTCTTGAAAAATAAAATAGTTCTATAATAATAAATATGTGCAGCTCTATATTTTACATATATGTTATAACGAAAAAATATATGTTATAACAAAAGGTACTCCCTCTATTTTTTTTCAGGCCTATTTCGTTTTATTACGACAATACTTCGAACAATGATTACTCCATTAATATTTCATTTATGTGATACACGTAATTTTATTTTTCATAAAAATATTAATAAAATAATTATTGTTCTTGTAAGGAGGTGAACTATGGCTTGTAATTTGAAACACGGCGAATACTAGTCAAAGTTTGAGCTAAATTGAGGTCTAACAACTTCAAAGTGTCACTTCTCTGTGATTGGACAAAGTAGGTGTTACTCGTCCCCGCCTATCTATATCTAGTCGAAAATAAGTGTTTGTGTGTTTGAAGAGGCATGCCCTTGTAGTCAACTAATTTAGTTTTTTATCACAAACTACATTTTACGATTGGGAAAATGGTATATATGGATAGATTAGCCTTAAGAAGTAGTTTGATATTATTATTATAATTTTTCTAGCTAGTTGAACAATTAACAGTATCGATCAAAATGTTGTCAAAAATTTGCATTTGTTATGGGAAAGAATTCCTACACTTTGCGTGGTTTTGAGTTATATGGGAGAGATGAGAACACCTAGTAATTAGACAGCGCTGTAGATATTTGCATGACCTAATAATTTCTTTTATAATGATCCTTTATGCTGTGAAGGATTTCTCGAGGACTTATAAATATTACTTACAGCACCTTTTTGTTGATTTTAGGTAGACTCGTTAACTGAACTCCTCCAAGTTGACGTCACGATATTTTTATTTCCCCTCAAAATTAACAGCTGGTTGATCGCTCGCCGGAGGGATTCTCACGCTATCTAATGCACGAGCACCAATGCATTTCTGTGTCAGGTACTTAGGTCAAACATGGAGCCTCAGTAGGATTGAACCACACAATATGTCTTTGTTGATAACTAAATAATTTCTAAGAGAAAAATTAAGAAAAATGTTACTAATAACGTAGAAGTACTTCCTTTCAGGAATATATATAACTAGTCAGATTAGCGCGCTATGCGCGCTACTATAAAATTTTTTATGTTCTGAAATATTAATAAAATAACATATATTGCTTGTATTGTGTTAGTAAGTAACATTGTATTGATTATTAAATCAAGAAATCAATTAAAATAATTAAAATTTTAATTGATCAGTATTAGAATATAAATTCATCCCAAAATAGTTATACCTTACATCATTGGTTATTTGAGTCTGAGCGCCATACAATAATTTTCGTGATTGAGAATTTGATAATTATTAGGCATTTACTCCCTCCGGTTTAGTAAAAGAAGTCGTTTAGGACAGCGACACGGTCTCCAGAGTACAACTTTGACTTCTTATTTTTATAAAGATATTTATTAAAAACTAACATATATATACTTTTATGAAAGTATTTTGCAAGACAAATTTATTCATGTAGTTTTCACATTTCCAAACTCAACGACTTAAAAGTTATTCACGATTTATATTCCCAATGTTTGACTCAAATCTTGTCCAAAACAACTTCCTTTACCGAACCGGAGGGAGTATGTTGTATTGGTTCTTTAAGCACGATATAATATTTTTCAAAAATTGTAAGTCCAGTTTTGAAAAAAAAAATGGTGGGCCCCACGTATAGTGGTCTGTGGGTCCCACGTACGGGTATGCGGGTCCCACATATGCGGGTCATGTGGGCCCCACACACGCGTGTCACGTGGGTCCCACGCATGGCGGGTCCCGTGGGACCCATGAATAGTAGCATCTAGCCTAGGATTGCTCCAATTCTTGGAGCTTTAATATATAGGAATAGATGAGCCGACTTCGATTACGGAGCAAGCCAGTCAGTCTATGACTTGCAGCCAGTTGACTCGGTCATCGTTTCCACATGGTAGATTGCTATCCAATGGTGCAGAAATGTTTCCTCTCCCCCCACGATGTTTAATTACGCTCTCTTCCTCCTGCAACTCCCAGGGCCCGACGCCTCCCGTTCCACATCCTTGCGCGCTCAACTGTCTCAACCTTTCCTCAACTCTTCTTCAAATGGACAACGACTCCGCAATCTCCACCAAATTAAAATAATCTCAAACCCCACGAGCAGTATTTGGCTGAAATTTTCTCTGATTTAGGGCATGTTTAAATATAATGAAGGAAAAGAGGAAGAAACTTTCCATTAAGCCGTGCGCGCAAAGAGAGAAAAAAATGAACGGATACAGTTCTCTGGACGAAAACTTTATGGGAAGTTTGAGAATTTAAATAAGGCCTCACGTACATAGACTGAACCGTGGTGTTTCTTCTAAGGATAGATCGTACGGCGTATAATTTCATTGACCCCTTGTGAAGAATCAAAGAGCCATTAGCACAGTCTCTGAGAACAAGAAAAGAGGGCGGAAATCGGAGCACACAAATCTGTACTATAATTTTAATTTTAATGACATGCATGTGTTAAAAACTCACAGCTTGTAAGTACTCCATCTATCTGTGCAGTGCATCACAGCTTGTAAAAACTCACAGCTTCTATCTGTAATAGAAGCATTGAGCACAGTAGCTAGTTGCTTGGTCTCGTTTGTACCCATCTTTTGTTGACTCCATCTATCTGTGCAGTGCATCCTACTCCTACCTTAGCTTCTGTGTTAATTGCAGGGAGCACAAGAAGATTAATCGTATCGGTTTTACTAAACTAAGATCAGAGACCCTCGCACACAGCGCCACACGGTAGCAATAGCAAGCAAGCATCATGTGCATAGAAATGGAAGACGTTTGCGATCTGTGCGTAAACCGCAAACAATGGCTAGCCAGATACACTTCCAGAAAGATGATGATGAAGCCATGAATCTCACCAGCTCCGAAGTAAACTTCCAGAAGGATGCCGAGGACGCCGCCGACAAGCACGGCGGCGGCGGCGTCGGCGTGCTCCGGCCGTCCCGGATATGCCACCTCGCCGTTCTGTCCACCGCCTTTTGGGCCTTCGTGTTCTTCATGCACTACTCCGGCACTCAAGGCGCGTCAGTCCTGTTCAAGCAGCCGACGTTCTCCATTCCTCCCCTGCTCTCCGGCAATACAGTCGGCCGCGGGCCCTCACCCCCCGCGCAGCTGTCGGCGCTCGCCGTGCAGGCACAGTCGCCGCCGCCGGCGGCGGCGGCGCGTGAAGATCGGAGCGTGCCGGCGCCGGCCGACCGCTGCGCGGGGCGGTACATCTACATGTACGACCTTCCGGCGCGCTTCAACGACGACCTCATCCGCGACTGCAAGCACCTCTGGCGGTTCTACGACATGTGCCCGCTCCTCGCCAACTCCGGCATGGGCCGGCCGCTGGGCGACGAGGGCGGCGTCTTCTCCCCGCGCGGCTGGTACGCCACCAACCAGTTCACGCTCGACGTCATCTTCCGCGCCCGGATGCGGGGCTACGAGTGCCTCACCGGCGACCCGTCCCTCGCCGCCGCCCTGTACGTGCCCTTCTACGCCAGCCTCGACGGCGGGCGCCACATGTGGAACAGCACCGCGCTGCGGGATGCGCTCGCCCTCGACCTCGTCGGCTGGCTGGCGCGGCGGCCGGAGTGGCGCGCCATGGGCGGCCGAGACCACTTCATGGCGGCCGGGCGCACCGCGTGGGACTTCCGGCGCTACGACGACGTCGACGAGCAGTGGGGCACGAAGCTGCTCAACAACCCGGGCGTGCAGAACATGACGGTGCTGATCCTGGAGACCAGCCCGTGGCGGCGTACCAACTTCGCCGTGCCGTACCCGACCTACTTCCACCCGGAGACGGCGGCGGAGGTGGCCGCCTGGCAGGAGAAGGTGCGGGGCGCGGAGCGCACGTGGCTCTTCGCGTTCGCCGGCGCGCCGCACCCGTGGCAGCGGGATACGCTCCGGCCGGAGATCTTCCAGCAGTGCGGCGCGTCGAGCCGGTGCAGGCTGTTCCGGTGCGGCCGCAAGGGCAGCGCCAGCGACTGCAAGTCACCCGGCGCCGTGATGCGCGTGTTCGAGGAGTCGGACTTCTGCCTGCAGCCGCGGGGGGACTCGCTGACGCGGCGGTCGACGTTCGACGCCATCCTGGCCGGGTGCATCCCGGTGTTCTTCCACCCCGGGTCGGCGTACACGCAGTACACGCTGCACCTGCCCAAGGAGCCCGAGAGCTGGTCGGTGCTCATCGTGCACACGGACGTGAGCGAGAGGAACGTGAGCATCGAGGAGAGGCTCGCCAGGATACCGCCGGAGACGGTGAGGGCGATGCGGGAGGAGGTGATTCGGCTCATCCCGAGGGTGGTGTACGCGAACCCGACGTCGAGGAGCGTGGACTTCAAGGACGCGTTCGACGTCGCGGTGGAGGCGGTCATTGACCGGGTGGCCAAGCGGCGGCGGGGAGACGCCGAGGCACGCTGATGCACCGGTGCCTGCCTTGGTGCCTCATCGTCTGGCTTGCATCTGCCGCGCGCGGTCACAAGGCTCGATCGCGAGCCCCACTAGTGCACTAATCAGTTAATTAGCTGCCTTGTCAAGTGTTAATCTTCGTTGTCTTGCACACGTTTATTGATTTCTTTGTCACGCATGAAATGTATTAAGGAGTAGTCTTTTTGCACTAGCTGGGCATCAATCAGAACGAGAACGTCTGGTAGCTCTGCAATGGAGAGTACTACATGGTTTCTATGCTGAAGTTGAGTGCTTGCTGGATGGCGCTCAGCAAGCAATGCACGATCCAACCTCTGCTAGTGCCGGATTCGGGCTTTGCACTCACCCACTCGCATCGGCTCAATACGAGCATATGGTGCTCCTTTCAAAGAAGTTTAGTTATAACGACTTGTTTCAAAACTTAGTTAACCAAGTTGTTTTGAAAAATTATTTTTGAACAAGTAACGTGAACAACGAATACTCATGTGTATCAATTGTCTAGAAAAGTTTACAATAAGGAAAAAGTCCTATCTTCACCCTATAATATATAGCAAAAATTTGATTTTCAACCTACAGCTACATGATCGGACAACCAGAACCATCCAAATGTCCAAATGGGACAAATTTAATACTTTGGGTGATTTCAAGGGCAGTTTTGCATTTTTAGACATTTAAAAGTTTATTTTAATAAAAAAATCATAACTTATCTATTTAAAATTATAAAATAAATTGGTAACAAAAGTTTATGAAAATATTACATGTTTGTTGGTTCTCTATTTGGTGTTATTTGAACCTTATTTGTTCTTATTTTCTTGTGTTTTATTATGAAACTTAACACACTAGGAATAGTATCAAATAAGATGTAAACAACTCCAAATAGAGTACCAACAAATATCCTATAGTTTTAGAATTTTTTTGTACCAAAAAGTTTTTTTTTCAAAATTTCAACTCAAAAGATTTGAAATCAGACCTTTGTGATAGTTGGAGGATGAAAAGTGAACTTTTCTTTTCTTACCATTTCCATTCAGTGTTTCCTTTTCCCTTCTTTCACTCATGTACATCCTACTTGCTGTGATTGATGTGTTCCAAACTTTTCCTACATCACCGCGTATTGCGTTTTGATCGACTATGCATCGATGAAAAAAGAATGTGTGTTCCACATATTGTGTTTTCCGGTAGTATGAACTTGCTTGATGAATGATGATGCTCGTTTGCACCGATAAAAAAGCTTAGGAGAAAAGGAAAATATGCACATTCTTATCAGTGTTACTATTTCCAGTGGAGCTGCAAGCAACTGCTAGGACGGAATAGGGCCGTACAATCCGTTGCCGACTTCGTGTTAAAGAACGAAGAGCGCGCGATCCAGTGAAGTCAATGCCGTAGCATTTACACCTTGGATACTTTAGACTAGTGACATGTTACATCGTTGATCCAGATCGACATTTCCTGCACCTAAACCTAGTAACATCTGGGGAAGGCTTCCTCCTCAGAGTCTGCGTAGCTGCAATCAAAACAACACCTGCAAACCAATGAAGCCCACCACCACCGTTGCTGCAAACTCCCAGAACAAAGCCATGGACGCCGCCGACAAGCCCGACGCCGGGACCGGTGCCGCAGTCCGGCCATCCCGCACTTGCTACCTCGTCATTCTATCCACCGCCTTGTGGGCCCTGGTGTTCTTCGTCATGCACTCTTCCATGCACGGCGGCGTGGTGTCCGCGTTCTTCAAGCCAGCTGCAGCGTTCTCCTCCCTACCGACAACGCTGTCCAGCATCGTCCCCGTCGGCGGCCAGCAGCCACCGGCGTCGGTCGCTCCGGTGAACCGGAGCGCTACGTCCCCGGCCGACCGCTGCGCCGGACGGTACATCTACATGTACGACCTGCCGCCGCGCTTCAACGAGGACCTCGTCCGCGGCTGCCGGAAGCTGTCGCCGTGGATGGACATGTGCGCGTACGTGTCCAACTGCGGCATGGGCCCGGCGCTGGGCGACGAGGGGGGCGTCTTCCAGCCCCGCGGCTGGTACGCCACCGACCAGTTCACGCTCGAGATCATCTCCCACTGCCGGATGAGGCGCCACGCGTGCCTCACCGGCGACCCGTCCCTCGCCGCCGCCGTGTACGTGCCGTTCTACGCCGCCATGGACGCCGGGAGGTACTTCTTCAACGCCACCTCGGCGCGCGACGCGCTCGCCCTCGACCTCGCCGACTGGCTGGTGGGGCGCCCGGAGTGGCGCGCCATGGGCGGCCGCGACCACTTCATGGTGGCCGGGCGGACCTCGTGGGAGCTGGAGCGGAAGGCCGACGTGGACGAGGAGTGGGGCACCAAGCTGCTCACCCTCCCGGCCATCCGCAACATGACGGCGCTCATCCTGGAGACCAGCCCGTGGGACCGTGGCAATTTCGAGGCGGCTAAAAGCTGGAGCAGCCTCGCGATCCCTTACCCGACCTACTTCCACCCGGAGGCGGCCGCCGACGTGGCCGCCTGGCAGGAGAAGGTGCGCGGGGCGGAGCGCAAGTGGCTCTTCTCGTTCGCCGGCGCGCCGCGGCCCGGGAGCAAGAAGACCATCCGCGGCGAGATCATCCGGCAGTGCGGCGCGTCGAGCCGGTGCAACCTCTTCGACTGCGGCAGCGGCGCCAGCTGCTACTGGCCGGGCGGCGCCACGCGCGTGTTCCTGGGGTCGGACTTCTGCCTCGAGCCGCGCGGGGACACGCTGACGCGGCGGTCCACGTTCGACGCCATCCTGGCCGGGTGCATCCCGGTGTTCTTCCACCCGGGGTCGGCGTACACGCAGTACGGGATGCACTTCCCCAGCGACCCCAACAGCTACTCGGTGCTCGTCATGCACACCGACGTGACGGGGCGGAACGTGAGCATCGAGGAGACGCTGAGCAGGATCTCGCCGGAGGCGGTGAGGGCGATGCGGGAGGAGGTGATCAGGCTCATCCCGAGGGTGGTGTACGCGGACCCGAGGTCCACGAAGCTGGATTTCAAGGACGCGTTCGACATAGCCTTGGATGCGGTCATTGATCGGGTGGCTAAGCGGCGCCGGGACGCGGCCATTGGCCGGGAGTACTGAGAGGCGCGCCGGCGGTGTCATTAGGAGCTGTATTGTCATGGCATTTCAGAGCATTTGTCCCTCGGAATCGCGGCAGCTCCGTATGCTTAGCCTTCGTTTTCTCTTTTTGTGCATTGGGACTTGGTTCAGAAATCAGAACTTCAGACATTAAGATCTCAAGCATAGCAAATTTTATTGGAAGCTACATCTAGGCACGAAGCTCGATCTACGACTAAATTTGAGTAGTACATAGTCTCTTGCCACTTGCTCATTGTTCCATATGTACACACGTAGGGTTCCAAGACTTCACAAGAGTCATTCTATCGGAGTCTAGCGGAAGAGTCATTCTGACGTGTTATCGATTTATGCTCTATCTTATTTCAACAAACTATATTTTTGTGTTAAGTTAATTGTGTAAAAATCTCAAATTTTAATTCTTTTGTATGGTCGGTTGAACTCATATGGAGGAAAGTCAACTTAAGTCAATGCATGCTCGCTCCACTCATCTCAAAATTCATATACTGATTTAAATTTCTGCACTAGTGTAGAACATTATGACAGATGATTCCATTTGTTTTTCTCTATGGATGAAGTATGAATTTCAAATTCAAACTTAATGTATAATTATCTATAACTTATCCTACCTTTTGGGCCCAAACCAACTAACCTGGCCCGCCTCTCTCTCTCTGCCCGAGCAGGAAAAATGAGGCGGCCGATTTTGCAGGCCGTGCTTACCGGGCTGTTGTGCTTGGACCGGGCCAAATTGGCTATCAGGCTATGTCTACTCACATTTGTATTTAAACTATTCGATGAATCCATGAGCTTCATGCCTTCATCTACATAATTTCAAATAGGTGCTCAGAAATGTTTAAAAAAAGGTGCTCAGAAAAAGAAACTAACTTCTCACTCAGACTCAAGGCACTTGTTATCAACCCTGCTGCCCTCTGTGGCCGTGTTGAAAACATACGAATCAATTCCTTTTGACCCTTTCCATATTTGTGGGAGTTTTTATCAAACCGGAATGACCTTGCCAATTACTTATATAAAAACATAAGCACTCTTCCAAAAAAAAAAGTGAGAAAAATGTTCCACTTCGCCGTCTCACGCAATTCCACTACCACCTCAACTACAGTACTTATATATATATATTTTTTTTGCGAGGAGAAAGAGCGATCTTTATTACTAAGGAATTAAGTTACATCCATGAGCAATAATTTGCTCGACGCATGTTGGCGCTTGGCCACTCCACACCGCAGAGTGTTTTGATCTTTTTGCCAGCTGCGCAAGCTCGTGTGCTACCTTATTCCGCTCTCTTCTCGAGTGATTAAACATCCATTCCGGTAAGGAGCTACCGGCCTCCAGTGCTTCATCAAGGATGAACTTCAGGTTTCACCCTTACGAAGGCCAAAGAGCTGGTTCAGAGATTGACAGTCTGATTCCAGTATTGCTCTCTGTCCAGTGCACTCCGCCGCAAGCATTAGCTCCTCTCTGCACGCAAGTGCTTCAACCTCTTCAGCATCAGAACCCCGGGAGATATATTTCCAGGCTGTGATGATTGCCTCTCCTAACTCATCACGTATGACCACGCCAATACCTCCTTCTCCTGTGTCTTCATCAAAAGCTCCATCCACATTGATCTTGTGCCACCCAGCTTCTGGAGGTGTCCAGGTTTCAGTCCCCTGGACTTTCTGCTTTGGCCTGCGTACACAAGGAATCTGAAACCACATACTTGCCTTTATCATTGTGCAACAGCCCTTGTTGTCGGATCGAGCATAGTTCCCCCCAATACTTGCAGAGAAAATTGATGGAACCTGCGAAAGAAAGCTTTTCCGTCTCATGAGTCATATTATTTCGCACATGCCAGGTTCTCCAAAGCAGCAAAAGTGTTTTAGCTCCAACATCTAGTTCCATTCCAGCAATCGCCGAGATCAGGTTGTATGGGGTCAGCTTTTCAAACTGTTCTTCGTCCGGCAAACTCCATACCTCCCGCATGGCCTCTCGCAGCGATTTGGCGTGGTAACATCTTACCAATGCATGCATGGTTGATTCATCCTCCATCCCACATATTTCACAGACTCCTGTTACCTCAAAATTGCGTCGTTTCTTGTTTAGTTGTGTGGCCAAACCGTCATGCGCCGTCTTCCATCCAAAATTTAGGATTTTATGAGGCACTGGGATCTTCCAAAAGTCCTTCCAGTCTGGTCTTTCCGGATTGAGGTTTTCTTCGGTGCTCCATACTACCTTATACTGGTGTTTAAAAAGGACCAGTATAAAAGGATCTGACGGTCCAAATTAGTTGTATACTACCAGACCTTCACCTGTAGTATAAGGTAGTATAGGTCGAGTAGTATAGTAGTATAAGGGTATTATGGGAAAAAAATATTTTTAACATGTGATATAATGTGGTATAGATCGAGTAATATAGTGGTATAGAGAGATTATGAGAAAAATTATTTTTATTTTTATACTCATTTGGTCCGATATATTTATTTCTTTTTACACATATGTTCATTTAGGTTAGGAGCTCCAATAAAAAAATTATATTAGTCTAATTACAAAATTGTCCATCCCTCCATACTCCATAGCACCGAAAAAGACCTCTTCCGGATTATTTGACGAGGTGGACTGGCGACCACCCTTGGTCTCCTCCTCTAGCTCCATCTGCAGTCTGTATGCACTTCTTACCGAATATATGCCCAAGCGCTCAGGATGCCATGCAATAAAATCTTCTGCTTGTTTTGATGGTAGTCTGATCGACAGGATTTGTTCAACATCATGCTCTGAAGAAATTGCGGACGATGTCCTCCTTCCATGTCATCCTCTCTATCAATCTCCATGCCTGCCTGCCCAGGAGCGCTTGGTTAAAAACACGTAGATCGCGAAAGCCCAAGCCACCCTCGCCCTTGGGTCTAGTGAATTTGTTCCACGCAATCCAGTGTGTCGTCCGTTTTCCTCCTAATTCACCCCACCAGAACTTCCTGATCTGCCGCTCTAGCGCCACATGTATCGACACTGGCAATAGGAACACGCTCATAATATAGACCGGTATTGCCTGAGCTACCGACTTGATTAGAGTTTCCTTCCCTGCTGAAGATATATATCTTTCATCCCATACATTACACCTCTTTATAAGCCTTTCAGTAATTGCTTGGAACCGGTCAGCTTTTTGTCTACCCTCAGGAGTAGGCAACCCCAGGTACTTTGCTTCAAAAGTCACTGTATGCACATTTAACAGGTTCTTGACCTCTTGGACCATATCCCCATTCAGATTTTCATTGAACAAAATGGAGCATTTGTCGAAGTTGATCATCTGTCCAGTTGCTCGGCAGTAGACTTTCAGAGCATCCTTTACAGCTAAAGCTTGGTCGGTATTTGCTCGGAAGAAAAGTAGGCTGTCGTCTGCAAACAGCAGGTTCGTAACTTCAGGTGCTCTCCTACAAACCTTGATCCCCTCCAAAGCACCCTCAGAAGTTTTTTGCTGTAAGATCTTAGACAGTCCATCAGCCACAAATAGAAAAATATAAGGCGAAAGCGGGTCACCGTCTTGACGTAAGCCACGAGTGGGTTGGAAGGTGTTCAGCGGAACACCATTGAAACGAACTGAGTAGCATACAGTAGTGACACATTGCATGATCCACTGTACCCATATACGATGAAAGCCCAGTTTCCCAAGAGCTTGTTCAAGGTAGCTCCAATCCACACGGTCATACGCCTTGGCGAGATCCAGC
This sequence comes from Urochloa ruziziensis, assembly GCA_015476505.1. Lineage (NCBI taxonomy): Eukaryota > Viridiplantae > Streptophyta > Magnoliopsida > Poales > Poaceae > Urochloa > Urochloa ruziziensis. Next base: position 53,555,810 of record CM027118.1, read on the forward strand.
TTGTACGCACGAAAATTACTCCTATCTGTGTTGCTTTGTTGGATGGCATGAATACACTCGAAAGCAATTAACACATTGTCTGTGATTAACCGGCCAGGGATGAAAGCACTCTGATTATCTGAAATTAAATTCTCAAGAAGAGGCCGCAATCTATTTACCAGACATTTAGAAACCACCTTATAAAGCACGTTGCACAGGCTGATCGGTCTGTACTCTAGCCTTTCCGGGTGGTCCACCTTCGGGAGTAAAACTATCGCAGTCTCGTTTACTCCTTCTGGCATCCTGCCTTCCGTAATAAACTTTTGCACTGCACTAACCACATCTTCTTTCATCAATCCCCAATTCTTTTGGAAAAATCTCGCCGGGAAACCGTCCGGTCCAGGCGCCTTTAGAGGTCCGATCTGAAATAGTGCATCACTAATCTCTTTCTCTGAGAACGGTTTACACAGTTCATGATTCATTTCTTCCGTGATGCATTCCTCCAGGAGGTCTGTCACACCCTGTGGCTGTACACTATCATCTCTAGTATACAATTCCCCAAAGAAATCAGTAACCATCTTCTCCATACCATTTTGGTCTGAAACCCAATTGCCATGTGAGTCTTTCAGCTTCCTTATTCTATTCCTTCTCTTCCTCCATGCTGCACGCTGATGAAAAAATTTTGTATTCCGGTCACCTTCCCGCAGCCAATCAATTCTAGACCTCTGAAGCCATAACAATTCCTCTCTGTACAGTAATTCATTCATATCTCGGATGGCGGACTTAATGGCTTGTTCATCTTGACCTGCAGCTTGCAACTCCGCTAGTTTAGAGCGCAACGACTCTAACTCTTTGCGGACTGAACCAAATTTCTTCATACTCCATTGCTTCAGGGAACACATCATATCTTTGAGGGCAGCGTTCAAGGTGCCCAGATCGCCCCTGGTTTCTTCCTGCTGCCACGCCTCCTGTACGCATTCATCGAGGGACGCTTCCCGCTCCCATATGATTTCATAGTACAATTTCTTCTCCCGCCTTTGAGATGGAGGTTCCTGCAAAATTTGCACAAGAAGCGGACAGTGATCCGAACAAGGAGACGTCAAATGTAAAAGTGAAGCATCAACGAAACGATCTAACCACAATTGGTTTGCCACTCCTCTATCAAGCCTTACTTTCACATTTCGACCACCAGCTTGCTTATTGTCATAGGTCCAAGGAAGGCCTGCAAAACCAATATCAAATAGCCCACAAGCATCAAGTGTATCGCTTATTTCTAACCACAATTGGTTTGCCACTCCCCTCGTTTAGTTTCGGAAAAGTGTTCGAATTGCCACATGGCTTCATTAAAATCGCCCACTACCACCCAAGGATCAGATGAGCGATCTTTGATACGCTGCAGGATCTCCCACGTACGATGCCTATCTTCTATTCGTGGCTCACCATAGATAAAAGTGGCGCGCCACGGTTCAGCATTAGGTTCTTCCCTGATAGACACATCAATGTAGCGATCATCCATCGATAAGAGATTGACAGTAAGGTTCTCATCCCAAAATAAAGCTATGCCACCCCTTCTACCTTGACTACTAACAGCTAAACAATCTTTTAAACCTAATCTCCATCTAAGACCTTTAACTCTACTATCACTAATCATAGTTTCAGAAAGGAAAACAAACTTGGGGTTATACTTACGCACAAGTGCGTCAAGATCACGAACTGTCCGGGAGTTCCCCACCCCCAGGCAGTTCCAAACTAAAGCATTCATTTCCCCTGACGGGACTCATCGTGAGCACCCGTCAGGTTCCCAAGCTTGTCCTCCTCAAGCTTGTTGCTGCCATCCGTCTCCTTGTCGTCGCCACACCCTGTCCTCGTCATGTCCATCTGGTTTTGCTGTTCGCCCGAGGTAAAAACCTCTCCCTGTTCCACCGTCTCCATCCTTTCCTGCTCAGCCAGCACGCCCCCTGGACCACCTTTACGTGGCCGCTCCGCTTCAGGTGTGCTCCCCTTCAGGACCCTCTTCTTGGATTGCTTGATAATGTCCTTGGCCAGCTTAGTTCCCTTCGTGCCTCCTTTCTTCTCCATCTCGACCTTTGCCTTTGCCTCTCTAAGTCGCTCCTTAATGCTCTTTATAGGCACCTCTGTGTCTCAGCCTTTGAGCATGTCAGCCACCGACATGGATTTTCACTCGAGCCCTCAAAGGAATTGAGGCCCGAGACACGATCTCTTGCATCAGTCCCAAACTTTGCCCTTCCACCGTCATCCATCGCCATGTGCTGCACACTATTTGATAACGCGTGACTCACCCCCCAAGGGAGCTTCAGAGGTGAGCGATCGCCGCCTCCACCCATTTGCAGAGCCGGCTGTCCTCCCTCCCCCATCAGTTTGCGTCGTCCCCCATTGGTGGGTAGCGCTAGACGCTGCTTGAAGCCTAGCAAGTTGATCACCACAGAAATTCAGCGCCCGATTCACCGTCGATGCAGCAGCCCTGTTGGTGAGTGGCTTCCCGGCACCCCCTTTTCAGCGGCGACTTCCTCATCCACTCCCCGAGCTTCCTGCTCCTCCTCGCACCATCTTCCTCCTCATACTCATCTTCCTCATTATCCTCTTCCTTCTCTGGACATTCCCGCTTGAAGTGCCCCATGCGACCACAAATAAAACAGAAGAACGGGACATTCTCATACCCAACCTCAAAGGTCATCACACCTTTATCCTTTATCTTGGCCTCGACCACCGGTTTCAGAGGTTCTTCCAGAACAAGTGCCACTCTTGCTCTGAGGAAATTCTGATTACGCACCGGGCCTCCTCCATCCAGCACCCTAGAGCTCACCTTCCTTGCCAACACCGCCGAAAATGCTGGTGTCATCAAGTTGAAAGGCACATCATAAAATCTCACCCAAACATTCACAGCATCGATCACCACCTCTGACGGTCTGCGAAACCCATCATACGGGACAATGATCAACGCATCTCCCTTGTGTCTCCACGGGCCACCATTAATCACATAATTATACATCTGCTCCGATTCAAACTCCACAATATACCTGTTATTCTCAAGCCTTTGCACTGGAAGACTTTGTTTAGCATGCCAAGCTTTCTCCATCTCATCGAACAAACCTTTGGAGCTTTGACTAGAGTAAAACCTCGCCATTGCAACCCAGCGAGGTTGTTCCTCCACCACGCCCTCCAGTGGATCGAAGTCGAATTCCTCCTCCCCCTCCATGTGTTCTGCTGTCTCTTCACCCACTTGCACTTCTTGCTCTTCCTCAGGAACATGATCACCCCCATGGGATCTCGTGTCCACTGGCTTCTTCCCATCCAGGACCTTCTACGCCATCTTCCCTGCTTGTTCATCAAGGTTATCCATGGTGCCGAGGTCTCTCAATCTCGACCACAACGTGAGCACGTAACCAGCTTCGGGTGGGTAGATCCCTCACCGGGTTCCCCTTGGTCACCCCCACTGAATCACGGCAAACACGGCAACCCAGACGTCGACAAACCCTAGCACAGCGGAAAACCTAGCAAACTCGAGGCCAATGAAAGATACGGCAAAAACAATCGGCTACTATAAACGAAGCCCCGACGACGTACGGAATGCGAACTCTATCTTACTTCCCGAAGAAGATGAAAACTCCCCCGTTCATGAGAGTCCTCAGGATCGTGGAGAAAAACCTGGTTGACTAAACACCCCTCGCTCAAAAACCGCTTCCACGAGGCACGACAAAAACAATCGGAGTCTGCCAAGGCTAGAAACCCCAGGGACTTCCGGTTAACTGCAGTGCGCCGCCGCATCGCCACGAGATCGCCATTGTCGTCGCTCCGTGAATTGCGGATCTAACCCCGACGACGTAGGGTCGGTACTAATTGGCAAATGATGTCTCAACCATAGTGCTTATAAAGGATTTTTACTCCTCTCAAACATCAAATGAATTAATTCATCTCGCCGTGAATTGATGGCCTCCGTACTGCTCCGTCTCACCGTGATGGGTGCAATGTGTTGTAAAACAACCGGACTTTGCAAGAAGGAAAGGAGGACTAGAAGTCCTAGTCTTTGTCCGGTTGCTTGTGGGCTCTTACCATAATCTCTAGCTTTAGTTCGGACTATATAATCGGAGGAGCACCCCCTATTGTAACACATCGAATTGAGGAATAAAGAGAAGCTCCACCTATATTGTCTCTTGTCTACTTTATACTTGTTCTTGTGTGCTTGTCGTGAGAGGCGTGAGAGGGAGAAGATCCAACCGTTGACGACGTGTTTCACAACACGTTATCAGCACGACCGCTCTTCGTCGACTACGCCGGAGAAGTCGCCATCAAGCTCGACGCCGGCAATCTTGCCGTCGTCCTCGCCAACGACTATTTCGATGACATCGACTACATCAACGTCGCCAGTGAACGGATCTGCACCGACTCGCCATCAAGCAGGCATGTCTACGACAATGCCTAACGCCCTACGCGGTATGTATCTACTGATAACTGCCCTACGCGGCAAGTGGAGTAGATCAATTGGCATCATGAACAAGGTATGAAAGTCGATATAGCTTAGTAGATTGAATTGATCAAAACAAATAAGAAGTATGTTTGTTTGTTGGTCGCGGGCAACAATAGCAATGTAGGATGAACTAATTCCTCATGCACGTGAGGGACACGATCATCTCTGCATGGATGAACGTGGACGGGCAGAATTCCACCGGCACAGAGTTGGCTTTCCATTGGGAGATGCTTCTCTAGAGTGTCCCATATAAGTTTTCCCTCTTCCATACGAAAACTGTCAATTCACATAAGATCTTCTTCAGTCTTACTCAAAAGGTCCAATAGTGTATGTATATTGGCCCTTTTGAGACAATTATACGTTCTAGAAGGCAATTCTAATTGATCAATAAAAATACAATTCAATGGAATTTCTTACGCCAAGAATATATAAAAGAAAAACGGCAAAATCTTTTTAGCTGTCGATTCGCACATCGATGACCAACCTTCAAGTAGATAGGTGGTGCACAGCTTATAGTTCCGCCATCTTATTGAAACATCGCTCGAATTTGATTCCACCCGGCCCGAAGCTGACTCAGCCGCATCCACCACGCTTGCAGTCGTGTGCCTCTTTGCTCGCAACTAAGCCCTGTCGAACTTAGTCGTTTTGCTGCCTGAAGCAGAGTCCTGCCCACTGACCGAGTCCCACTTGTAGTTGTAGTCAATCTCACCATATATGTGTCCTCGTCCGAAGCGAGCACCTGAGCCCGCTGTCGCATCAGCCTGAAGTCAAACAACAGCCACGTACCTCCACATTGTTCGTGCACTGAAGTTGCACCTCACCACGCAAGCCTGAAGCTAGGATCGAGTCACACCCGTAGTCGATCTCGATCCCGAGTCCCACTCGCATGTGCTGGTCCTGCAGCGCTGCCGGCCTCGCCGCACCCACACGCGCTGGGCCGCCCGAAGTGACCGATGTTTGCCTCGCAAAGACTCGCATGCACGCAGCCTGCCACCGCTCCCAGCACGGCTCACAGTCGTAACCGCCACCCTATCACGGTCTGTAACCGTGAAAACCGTCGCGGCGCTCCGCGCTGAATGCAGTCACACAGTGTCACCACGCGACAGACCGCAGCTGTCATCGTGGATCACCCACCCAGCAGCGCATGAAACACACCAATTAAGGGATCGTGGTATTTTTTTACGAAAAATAAAACCGGAGGAGAAAGGTTCCACCTAAGAGGAATTGTGGAAATTTGTGAATTACCTCATGGATTTCAAAAAGAAAATCCAATCGCAGACATAAAACATGCAGTTTTAACCTTGTTTTTATGAAATGTGGGCTTATATATTTTTTCTAGCAGAAAAAAGAACTTAGGACAATTGGTTCCTGTGGCGGATTAAGTTTATATATATTTACGTGAAGTATTTTTACTGTTTTTTGTACGCACAAATTCAGTAAATTAGTGTCGTGGTTTTAGGCCCTTTGAGCTTCATACTTATCTTTTTCTAGCATGTTTAATGGATACATAATTCTGAAAATTGAACCATTAATACCTGAAGTGGCCAGAAATTTACCTTTAATCATAGAAAATGGTTTTAGGTTTATGACCTCTCTCAATCTTGAAGAACCTTAGACATGTTACACCCATGAGAGTGTCATATTTATTTATTTTTCCTGTCAATCATGAATGCGGTAAATAATTTTGTTAGGAAAATTCTGGGAAAATAAACAAATTATTTATTGAATAGGTTAACCAATATTAATTAATTTTGCACTTGTTTCATGCATTTGAACACATGAAGTGTGCTTGTAGCAATTGCATGAATAATGTAGGAAGTGGCATGAAGTTCACTATTTCTAGAAGATTTTTTTAATTGGTTAAAAGTATAGTAATGTATAATTTCAAGAAGAAATGCTATATAACTCTGAAAGATATTTTGTCCATATGAAACAACGTATTTTTCTTCCAACATGGCATTATGATTTTACAATAGCAGTAAATTCGTAAGTAATATGCCAACTATTTGAGTTTATAAATAACATGAACTTATACAAAATTTATGTGTTTTCTTGAAGAATCACATTATTTGCCACGTAGGTATTTTTTCAATTCAAGAAGAATATGTATAACCTAAATATAGAAAATATTTTTATGTGATGCATAAATCATAGAATTGGAAGGAAAATAAGGTACATTTCTGAAGTATGTTAGGATCAGGGGGAGATGCATTGAAATAAAGAAGTTTCATACTCACTCCTTAACCATACATAAATAGATTTTTCTACATAAGGTGCATTATTAGTTATATTCATTAAGAATTTGGTTATGCTCACGAAGTGAAAACAATTACCTTTTGCTTCATACTAGAAGTTTAGCAATATTATAAGAATATTTCCTAGAATAGAAGGGCAAATTGAATATATTAGTGTTTCTTACCTCTGTATAGGTTTTTCTCACCTTATCTTAAGCCCACTTGCCTGTAGCAATTTTTACCTGAAGTAATAACTTTAATCTCATGAAATAAATAAAGAATTACATGCTGAATATTGTAAATAATTGCTTTGAATTGCCTATTTGATAATTATTTGAAATGGATTTTCCACTAAAAACCTCAAATAACCATGAAAGTTACGGTTATTGTGCATTTCTACCATGAAGGTAGAACGGAAATTTAATTTTTATGAAGCACTTTAACTAGTAATGTACATGCTTTTTAATTGAACTCAGAAGATTCAATTTAGTATAGAAATTGTATATTATTCAACTATGTACTAAATACATAAGCCTTGTAACTTGAAGTTTATTTAACCCAAGCCATATTATTGTACACTAAATAGTACAACTATGTGGATTTCATATCATACTCCCTCCGGTTCGGTAAAGGAAGTCGTTTTGGACAAGATTTGAGTCAAACATTGGGAATATAAATCGTGAATAACTTTTAGGTCGTTGAGTTTGGAAATGTGAAAACTACATGAATAGATTTGTCTTGCAAAATACTTTCATAAAAGTATACATATGTTAGGTTTTAATAAATATCTTTATAAAAATAAGAAGTCAAAGTTGTACTTTGGAGACCGTGTCGCTGTCCTAAACGACTTCTTTTGCTAAACCGGAGGGAGTACTCTGTATATCCTAGCAGTATAATTTAATTCTATGGTATATTTGAAATAGATCATAGATCATGCTTGAAGCATAGCATCACTTGAAGTGCAATTACGATATGAAAAAGGAAGAAATTTGAGGCATAGAGACATATGAAGAATGTGGATAAACTTGAAAAATCTAATAGGAATATCCCTAATCTTGTAGTATTGTTGGTTTAGAGCTGCATCCTGTTAGATTGATGGAAAAACCAACGCGCAAGTTGGCCTGTAGCTGTGGTCATTATAATGACTAAGTCTGTAGCTCTGCGCATAGCCTTCGTAATCCGTATATACCACTTGTCACTTGTCACTGAGAATGACTTGTTAATAGTTTTTCCACAATAATGTGAGAACCTGCATGTTACTACATTATTAGCCTTTGTATGGGTATTATATTAAAATTTCGCTTTATGTTGGCTAGAAGCCATAACACTATTGTTTTCATTGTATTAGCTCGCATGCTATACATACTCAAGCTCACAATACTATTGTTTTCATTGTATTAGCTCGCATGCTATACATACTCAAGCTTCTCCTGTTGAGTAGTAACTCTCACTGTTAAGATGGTCAGCTAGCCATCACAACGCACTATCAATCAGCTTGCACGCTGACCCAATTTGTGCATTTTATGTAGATGTACAATATGAGTAGAAGTCATCAAGAAGGTTGAGATCAGGGGGAGCAAACCAATTTGAAATCGGGCAATAGTGGTTTTATTCAATCAATTAGAAATTGAATGACTCAATTAGAATGAGTTTGCGGACAAATAAAAGATGGACCTGCTAGTTCAGTGTGTGAAAAACTATTTCGTATTTATGGGTTCAAAATCTTAAGGCATATGGGGAATTCTTGAATGAATAAGCAATTAAAAGAAATTTCGTGTAGATTTAATGTTGCAAACTATAAACGTGAAGTTTATTATTCTAAATTATTTAAAACATATCGTATGAGTATTTGAATCGAAATATTTTAGACTAAATAAAGAAGTTAGACAATAAAATAGTCTTGTAGACTTTTTAGAACTGCAAATTTGTAGGTATGCAGAACATACCAAATTGCATAATATACAAATAAAGTCTAGCTCACTGCATAACAAACAACCCCTAAATTTTGAAATTAGGTGCATGAAAAATTATTAATTTCACCATATTAGCATACATGGGCATTAACTTGAAGTTTAAAAATATGGATCTGAAATTCCATTATGTAAAGCTCATGGGGATATTATTTGAAGTATGCTATTATTTATGAAGATGTAATACCGACATTAGGGGGAGAAAAAAGCCTATATGAATGCCTTGTATTGAATGGAATAATGATCTTCATAAAATATTCTTGAAAGCCTGAAGCACGAATAAAAACACGCACTAAATCATACTCGCATGAAGCTAAGTATAATGTCAGAATATTTAAATGTGAGGAAGCCCATGAAGGGCACCACCTGATGTGGAAACACACTTGAAGTGGAACTCTTTGAAGGAATTTATCCCAGTGAGAATGTGCACATAATGAATATTCACAAATGGGAAACTGGAAATTAGGAGAAACAACCTGAAGTTATTAACTGGAAGTTAAGTTTACTTGTAGTAAACTTGATGCTATGTGTGGTATATCCCAGGTATTTAATAATATGCTTACCATGGCAAATGACTTGATCATTAATTTAAAATCTACAGGGACGCCTGTTGGTTTTGGATTAAATGAACTTATCATACAAATTTTACTGAAATCTCCATAGAACTCCGGAAAGAAGACCATCATGGTCAAATACCTCACAAATTAAGAATGGTCATCATGAAGATGAAAGCCTAACACTACAAAGCGCGCACACTATTTTGTGTTGGGATAGCAGATATTATTTGACTATATCATAGTCTTATCCTGAAGATATTGGAGAAAAGATTAAATGTCGACAACATTACCTATATCATTGCAAATATTTCTCTAGTGAGAATATGGATCCACGAATAAAGTCCATGGCAGAGTTGCATGAAGCACTCATATCGGGTCACTGAAAAGATGCAATTGAGGTTAAATCATTAAGAAAATATTTGAACCTGCAAGTTCAAATTAGATAAGTCATTATGAAATAATGATACGGTGAAATGCAATGGTTTATTGCTCTTTTAAAGACTAACAAACTCCCATTATGTTTGAGTGAATATTCTGTTATTTATCTGGCAAATGGAAAGAAAGAATGAATTAAATATTATGCAGTTAATTGGTGGATTCAGAAAATCTATAGGTGATCCTTTAAGGACTCATCATTCCTCGAAGGAATTAAAATTAAATCTCATATTAAGTATTAAATGTCTAAGGTAGATAATATTTCTGAATGAATATTAAAATCTCTAGAAGAGCTAAATCCTGAAAGGAAATAAAGTCATAGAATGACTTATTGTGAATAACACTTTTTAAATGTATAGTTCATAGAAGAATTTAAATTTAAAAGATTGTGTGAATCACTTCTCCCGTGCATGAGAGAATTTCTCATAGAAGAGAAATAATATTCTCGAAGAATTAGAAATTTCTTGAAGAACTTATCAGTCATTTCCTGAATGAACACCAATAATCTCGAAGATATGAATTAACTTTATACAGACCCAAATAAATTAAGAATAAAGTGAGGATCATATGGTTCTGAATGTACCATTTAAGCACTTATGCATAGCTATTTAGTATTGATAGTAAGTATTCTCACATACCACAGAAGGTATATTGGTGATTTGCGATTTGAATTATCCCCTCAAATACCAAAATGAAGACTGATTTATCTATAATGGAATAAGCCATCTTTGAAGATCTACTGAATAGATCATTGGTTATAAACTAGAATCCATTGAGATAGAGTTGTTATTATTTCAAATTTGAATATTGAACTTTGAAATCAAATATCTAGAAGATATGTGAAATTGAAACTTATTAGCCCCATATTCCTCTGAAAGGATAAAATTTATTTGGTGTTGCACAATTAATAAGTGGTTATTAATACTTGAAACATGGCTCTTTATCATAGTTAAGTCTTTGAAGGAGTAATTATTGTACTCGTACACATTTATGTAGAATGTAACTAAGACTTTATTGAACACTGAAGTTCAAAAGATGTCGACATGAGGGGGAGCATATTTTTCATCATGTTGTTACTCAGAAGAAATCATAATTAATTTTTGAATTTACCATGAAGGTATACCACTTGATTATTTAAGATCATCAGTGCAAGAATCATGAAGTTCATGCATTAATCTTGAAGATTCATCACTATTCATGAAGAATAGTAAATATAGAATTGTGTACAACCAGAAGGTTTAATGTTGTACTCTTTTTCCCTTTGTGAGTTTTTACTTAAAGGTTTCTCATGCAAGGTTTTTGACGAGGCAACATGTGCAATACAATTGCGGTTGATATGTACTCTTTTCTCCAAGAACCGTTTTTTCCACTGGGTTTTCGGATGGAGTTTTTGATGAGGCATATGCATTCGCGGTAATCGCCCAAGGGGGAGTGTTGTAAAACAACCGGACTTTCCTAGAAGGAAAGGAGGACTAGAAGTCCTAGTCTTTGTCCGGTTGCTTGTGAGCTCTTACCATAATCTCTAGCTTTAGTTCGGACTATATAATCGGAGGAGCACCCCCTATTGTAACACATTGATTTGAGGAATAAAGAGAAGCTCCACTTATATTGTCTCTTGTCTACTTTATACTTGTTCTTATGTGCTTGTCGTTAGAGGCGTGAGGGAGAAGATCCAACCGTTAATGACGCGTTTCACAACACAATGCTGAGGATTTTTGGAGCCAAAGGCCTCAAGCGCGTGACAAGTGAGGCCACGCCGATCGCCGCAGGTGCCCTTGGAGCGTGGATTTGTTTTTTCAGAAAGGTGGAGCGTGGATTTTAACCAATAACCAAACTGTGAAATTGCCCAATCGGTCACGATTTAATGTCTCTTGTAGAGTAAAAATTGCTGCACACACCTACAAAATTTACAAAAACTAACGAAGGAAGCGTGCACTTGAAGGCATCTTCTTTATAAACCCAAAAGGTGAAGCCCTCGAAAGATCTTGTGCTTTTCCTCTGCTTTTCACACCCACCTGCTCTTGACTAGTGACTAGGGAGAAACAAACAGAGGCGGCGGCCATGGTGGTGGTGAGCGCGCTCCGCGGCGACTCGGTGGCGGCGGCGGTGGAGGACCAACTCTTCATCGACGACGGGAGCGGCGTTGACCTCGACACCTTCTTCGACCACGCGGTACGGGTGTCCGGCGGCCCCTTGTACGTTCGATGGTTTTCGCGGTTCTTGGTTGGGAAACGATGGGGCTCAATGTCGTTTCTTGCAGGCGCTGGACGAGGCGGCCGCCGGCGGCGCCAAGGGCGGGGAGGAGGAGGAGGAGCTGGAGTGGCTGTCGAACAAGGACGCGTTCCCGGCGGTGGAGACGATGCTGCCGCCGCCGGCAGCGCCGCGGATGACGAAGGGCGCCCCCCGGCCCGAGCCGGTGGTGGAGAAGGCGGCGGCGGCGGGGAAGCGGTGCAGGCACTGCGGGACGGAGCAGTCGCCGCAGTGGCGCGCGGGCCCCGAGGAGGGAGGCACGCTGTGCAACGCGTGCGGGTTGCGGTTCCGGAGCGGCCGCCTGGTGCCGGAGTACCGGCCGGTGAGCAGCCCCACCTTCTCCCCGCGTCTGCACTCCAACCGCCTACCGCCGCGTCGTCGAGATGCGCCGCCAGCGGGACGTGGCGGCTACGGCCTCCCTGGCTCTCCCGGCGCAGCCTCAAGCGAGAAGTGAAGGGGGCATTTGATTAACAATGGCGTTTGTAGATTTTTGCTCCTGTGCTTTCCCACGGGGTTTTAGGAATTACCGAATGGTTGATTAGAGTTTTGACGTGATTAGAAACTTTTTTTTAGTCAATTGACGTGATTAGAAACTAGGAAATGGAGAAAGACTAGTGTGTCTTGTTTTGCGGTTCCTGGGTTATAGAAACAATTGACTGGTTTATGCCTCAAAGATTTTATTTTAGTAGAAAGAACGTGCAGCATCATGGTTTTTGACACATGGTTGATGCTTCAAGAGATGGACGTGTCTGCATTCTGTCTGCTTTTAACAAGTAAAGTATTCTATGCAATCGTGATCGTATTTAAGAATGATCTTAGCATAAGCTAGTTGCTCTTTTATTCGATAAAGATGTTACTCAAATAAGGGTAGTTTGACGTGGAATTATTATTTTGAATAAGAATTTGTCAGACTTGTGACATTTTGGATATTAGTAATTTCTAGAATTTTTTTGTTAGAAAACAAAAAATTCATACATGCATATTTTTTTACAAATTGCTTTCATAATATCGTAAATCTAATGATATTTATAAAAATATTCAAATACAGGATATATTAGTCAAATGTACTTATTGCCATGTATAGAAACAAACGGGGAGAGAGAGTAATCATGTGAAACAGGCCACAGGCTCACAGCAATCATTCTCTCGGTAATGTTAAAATCGGCATCCTTGCTAAATTTTCACTGTGCGTAAAAGAAAAAGGCCCAATAGTACTACTAGTACTAGTACAGTTCACGCCACCCTAAACCCCACAGAAAAACGCGACAAAATTCTCTTTTTCCTTTACTTACCCCTGCTGAGAGTCCTGGAAGGTTGAGAGGCAACCGGTCATGGTGGTGGTGGACGCGCTCCACGGCGAAACGGCGGCGGCGGCGGCGGTGGCGGATGACCTCTTCGGCGGCGGCGCCGACCTCCAGGCCTTCTTTGACCACGCGGTACGGGGCCGTGTCAATTCGAATTCGACGGGTTTTGCTGGTTCTTGGTTGGAAAATGATGGAGCCAAGGTCGATTCTTGCAGCCGTTGCAGGCACTGGAGGTGAAGGCTACCGGCGGCGGCGCGGAAGGGGAGGAGGAGCTCGAGTGGTTGTCGAACAAGGACGCGTTCCCGACGGTGGAGACCATGGCCCCGTCTGCGCCGCGGCGGCGGACTAAGGGCGTGCCGCGGCCCCGGTGGAGCCCGCCGCAGGCTCCGGCGGCGGCGCGGCGGTGCCGGCACTGCGGGACGGAGGAGACGCCGCAGTGGCGCGCGGGCCCCGAGGGTCCCAGCACGCTGTGCAACGCGTGCGGCGTGCGGTACATGAGCGGCCGGCTCGTGCCGGAGTACCGGCCGGTGGGCAGCCCCACCTTCTCGCCGGAGCTGCACTCCAACCGGCACAGCCGCGTCGTCGAGCTGCGCCGCCGCAGGGAGGCGGAGGCCACAGCCTCCCCCGCCGCCGCTGGCAACGGCGAGGAGAAGGGGGATGGAAAGCTGGAGCGGCTGTCGAACAAAGGCGAATTCCTGGCGGTGCAGATGATGGCGGCGGCGGCGGCGCGGCCGCGGACGGACGGCGTGCGGCGGCCCCGGACGGAGGGCATGCGGCGGCCTCGAAAGGCGGTGGCGTGGCCGGCGGTCGCGTGGAGCCCACCGCCTCCGCCTCGGGCTCCGGCAGCGGCGGGACGGCGGCCGAAACAGGGAGGAGGAGCCGGAGTGGGTGACGATGGCGTGGGCGGTTGTGCGGCCGGGGACCAAGGACGCGCGGCGGTGCCGGCAGACGGGGGCTTCAATTCCGCCGGGCCGCTATCTCCGGCTGCGGCGGCGCCAGAGCGGCCATGCCAGCAATTCGGGACGGAGAAGACGCTGCAGTGGATTGGGCCCCACGAAGGGCGCAGCACGCTGTGCGACGCGTGCGGCGTGCGCTACAGGAGCGGCTCCATGGTTCCTCCGGTGCACCCGCCGGCGGCGGCGAGCAACCCCACCTTCTCCCCGGAGCTGCGCCTCGGTTGGCACAACCGCGTCGAGCTGCACCTCCGGCCGGCAAAGTTTCCCCCCGCCGCTGCCGCCGGTGTCGGCGAGGAGGGGGAAGAAGAGCTGGAGTGGCCGTCAAACAAGGACGCGTTCCCGGCGCTGAAGGGTATGGCACCGGCGTGGGCGCCGCCGCGGACGAAGCGCGTGCGGCAGCGGCGGCGGGTGTTGGAGCTGAGCCCGCGGCGCACGTCACCGCCGTTGCGGCAACGTGGAGGAGAAGCAGGACGCGTCGGTGACGGAGGCCCGGCGGCGGCCCCAGCTGGCGGTGGCGAGGAGCCCGCCGCTCGTGCTGCCGCGCTGCGGCGGCAGTGCCGGCACTGCGGGACGGAGAAGACGCCGCAGTGGCGCGTGGGCCCCGAGGGGAGCGGCACGCTGTGCAACGCGTGCGGCGTGCGGTACAGGAGCGGCGGGCTCGAGGCGGAGTACCGGCCGGCGAGCAGCCCCACCTTCTCACCGGGCCTGCACTCCAACTGCCACCGCGAGGTCGAACAGCTGCGCCGCCGCCGGGAGAAGTCGGCCGAGGTCTGCCCCGCTGCCGCTGTTGTTGCCGGTGCCGGCGCCGCCGCTGCGGGCGACAAGTGAAGTGGAGGGTTTTTGCTTGACGTTTAGTCTAATCTGGAGGGTTTAAGCTTTTGGCCTAGGGGTTTAGTCAGTGGGTTTTTGCTTGACGATTAGTCTAATCTGGAGGTTTAAGCTTTTGGCTTAGGGGTTTCGTCAGTGGATTAGATAGAGAGAATGCAGCGACTAGATTGGTTTTATACCATTAAAAAAAGAAGGATTAGAGAGAAGAACATCGGTCAATAGCAGGATATCTGGCTGGTCTTTTGTGGTTCTTGGGTTTATGCCAAGTGACCTGTTAGGTTTCAAGATGATAGAGCAGTACTTCCTCCGTTCCAAATTATAAGTCGTTTTGGCTTTTTTAGGTTCATATTATTTGTTATGAATCTAGACATAGCGTTTATCTAGGTGCATAACAAATATGATGAACCTAGAAAAGCCAAAACGACCTATAATTTGGAACGGAGGTAGTAGAAGTGAAGAATGAACATGCATCATCATCGTTTTCGACATGTTATGGTTGATGCTTAGCAAGATCAATGAGTTTGCAACTCTAATGTGTTCCCTTTCTTCAACCTTATAATAATTTTAAGCCAGAGTCACTTTAAAGTTTAAACTCTGCCACAACTTGGCATGCGCTGTTGTTTTCCAACCAATCCGGTGAAGCAACCCGCTCGGGCAGCTGGGCTAGCAATTTGAACTAGCAGATTTCCTACCACGATCGCTGATGGGTCACCACTCACCAGCAATTCATCGGAGTTGCTATACTTAAATTTCTGTTCCTATGGCTCCCTGGTTCCCTAGTAACTTGTTTCAAAGTTTCTTTTTTAAAAAAAAATTCATCCCCAAATCAACTCATCAGGCAACCTCAAAACTCCCAGCAGGGAGCAAATAGCCAGGCAAATTCCATAGCACACTTTACTTACGGTTGCATCAGATTGAGAGTTCATCAAGTCTAATCTTACATTGATCCTACCAAATGCGGCCCAGTAGAGAGGGTCCATGGACGGAAGCTTACACCAGTTGTGGTTACTGGACTTCATCAAAATGGGGCCCACTTGACCAGGCTTAACACCAAGTCGTAGACCCTAAAACATGCATCATCTTCCGCTGGACACAGAAATAAGAATTCCATACCAGCTTGAAGATGGCATAGTAACTACTGGTGTAATTGGATTGGACTACTATTAAAGGACGACCCTGTAGAGCAGGCTAGCAGCTTGACGAAGGCAAGGTCCAAGCTAGTCGTTAGTTAACTACACACGGTGGTAACTGGATTAGGGCATGAGGCTTGTGTATCAGAAGTCACCACGCTCCTCCGACACAGCGCCACCTGGAACATAGTGTACTCAGTTGCATATTTCTTAAGAAAGCAAGAATGGGAAATCCAAGTCAACTGGTGTGAAAATGTGGCATACTGGCAAGCGTGATGCCGATGTTCGCCTGTCGATCCGCCTCAGCATTCCATTCCTTCATTGTGCAGCAGAAAAGAGACTCAATCAGCAAAAGCATTTCGCTGTCTGAAGGCTACTAGATGCTGTGGTAGCTTTGCTCAGTCAAAGCAATGTTACAGGAATAAAAGGAGTATTTAAGCTTTAAATGAAACTACAAGTGTAATAACAATTCACAGGTGGGGAGGAGGTTATGAACAATACCCTTCGAACATGGCTGATCTGAAAAGAGAGGAAGTTCTCTTTCAGCCTTCTCACTTCATTGCAGAGCTCCATCATGTTCTGGTGCTTTGTTTGCCAGACGCCATTCACCTATTTAGGACATATACAAGGCTGTAAGGACCAACAGAAAGCCCCCTAATACCATATTCTGTTCCAATATTTGATTCAGACAGGAGAATTTCTCCTCTTAAGCTTATGCTTTCAGCTATTCTGCAATGAATGTAATTCTCAAGAAAATGCAAAAATGAATTGACAATATGAATCGAGGCTACTGGCACACAGGTTCCTTACTTTTAGAATAGATTGCATAGAGAACACTGCTACAACAACATTGACAAACTTAATATCACCTTATTCTGGTAGAATGAGAGGCACGCTACAACTATTTTCTAGTACACCAATATGCAAAGCAGAACATATCTGTACAGCTTCCTCTTCTGCTCCAAAAAACAAAGGAAGCTTCAATTACAGATATCAAAGGCATACCTGATTGCAGACAAGTAGAGAGTCCCCATGTACTTTGATTCTCTTGAATCCATGCCTAATTGCATATTTCAGTCCTAAGATCAGGCCCCGGTACTCAGCAACATTATTAGTAACAACACCAAGGCCCTCACGAAGTCGAGATATCTTCAAGGTAATGTAGGACATAAATCCATGATAGATAAAGCAATTGTAAAAAATAAATTTTTTAAGTGCATTAAGTATTGATTATACCACTCTACCATCTTCAGTCATAAGCACCGCTCCAGCACCTGCTTTTCCTGGGTTTCCTTTAGAAGCACCATCAAAATGAAGAATAGCCATCATCTGAATAACCAAATAAGAATAATAGGTACAAGATGCCAAAATTCAGTATCAATTCGTGCATGAAATATTGTATGATGGGAAGCACTTGCATTAAAAGTGGGGTTGTGGTGCTACAAGCTGCAGTGAAGATAAATTTGCATTAGAATGTTAATTGCCTGTTATTGATTTGTTATCACTACCATACATTTCTTTTAGCTTTAATTGCCTGTTATCGATTTGGTATCACTACCATACATTTCTTTTAGTTGGATAGTTTGTATGCTTATGCAAACTTAAATGAACATGACACAATATGTTACCACCAGATATGTGTCCACACACAACACTTTTCCTCAGTTCAGTTGCACAAAGCAATATCATGAAAAATGTATATATCAATAGTTGTTTGCTTTGTTATTCTACAATAATTGCTCTGTTTTATCCTGTGGTACTTACTTATTTTTTAAAGGGCAGTGGAAAGCCCAAACCCCAAAAGTATATAAAAAAGAAGTCTTAGAAAGAATATTCAAGAGGTTATGACCTCAACTCCTCAAGAGCGCATATATTTTGAACTGGTTTTTCTTAAAGGACTGCACAGAAGGTTGAGAATTTCTTTTCTTAATCATGAACTGTCTTTATTTTGGAATACAAAAGGATGTCATTCCAAGTCCTAACATAATTTCTTTTAAAGTTCATGAATAAATAGTTAGTTCAAAACAGTTATGTGGTTCAGGACCTGTATGGTTCACATTGTTACAAAACGAAGTTAAGAACAATCACCATTTAAGCATATTGAGCCAATATATGTTCAGTTACTTGATACAGAGCATAATCAAGACAACAACTTCAATAACATGATTCCAGAGATTACTCTCTATAGCATCTCAAACAGGAAACTGATAGGTGCAAGTGCTGAGGTTTGGTGGAACGATAGTTAGCACAAACATGATTAAACTTACATATTGTTTCGAGATAGGTTGTGCCTCAACAGCTCCAGTATACGGGCTTGCTGGTGAGATATGCCTGGAGGAACTAGATTTGGCTTCCTGCAACATAAGCTCATCATATAACAAATGCCAATATTTATAAGTAGTGGCTTGAGAGGTACATAATAAACATTTATGAGAAGAATTAGCATGGTAATAGCACATGAGACACCATGGATTTCTATATTTCTTGTGTACATCCATGGATGCATGCATAGTTGTGTGCAGGCATGGATTTACATGTATACTCCTGATTACGTGCTCATGTTAAAATTCCATGCATTATTGCATATGTACATACATATTCACATCATGCAGACTTACTTGGAAACACATGCACTGAAAATTGAAATATATTCTTAGTTATGATACCAGCCATGTGAAATATTGTTATGAGGGAAAATATATATGCTAGAGGACTACAATATTCTTAGTCTCGTGTCCACTGTCTTTAGATGGCATCTAAGGAATGCGTGTCACATTAAACACGGACCTGTTAAAGTATTCCTCTAGTGTTCAACTGAAGCTTGAGCAGATCAAGTGACATGCTTAATAATACAGGATGATGTTGATTTTTACTGCTGATACTTAGTCTCGTGTCCACTGTTCTTTAGATGGCATCTAAGGAATGTGTGTCCACTGCTGATTTTGAATAGTACAGGATGACGTTGATTTTTATTGCTGATACTTTGAGTGCTTGCAATACTTACATGGTTCAGATCAACAGATTGTGGCCCGGTCTGATATGCTATACCATTACGAATGCCCAAATGATTTGGAGCTGGTTGATTTGAACTAGCACCAACTATCTCCTACAAAGGAAGAAAAAAAGAGATGAGAGTTTGAATGAGCAAAAGAGGTTAACTTTACCACATTGCGAACAAGAAAATATCCTAGTAGACAGGATGCGAACTCAACACCTTTGGGAAGATTACAATGTCACTTGTCACCAAAATGATGGAAAGCCACAATCAATGCAATCTTCAGCAGTTTACCTGGAAACTACAGGGAACAAGGGGACCAAATATATCTTCCCGAAGTTCAGTTGCATTGATCACATAAGTGGCATTACTTAGCCCCTGTGAAGAGAGATATTCCTCCTTTTCCCTGCTCCAAGAATGACCCTTGTAGGCACTTGCAGCAGGACCAGATACCTTTCAGATAAGAGAAACAACAATCTAAGGAGATAGTGACCATCACAGAATGCATGCAATTTACAATATTTGTATTTCTAGATTTTCTTCGGGGTGATTATGCAGTTTGAGTGAAATTTCGCAATACTTGTTAAGATTTTCGTTGGGCTTTGCTTAAATACTCCATTTACCTCCTAAGAGGTAAGACTTCAAAACAATCTGAGCCGTTCAATTTTAGAGTGATAAATCTATTAAAAATAACAGTAAAATAAAAATCCTAATAAATTGATTTTCAATAATACTAATAAAAAATTAAAAACATCCGCGGCAAAATAGCGCACGTCTGCGTATCGCTCATGATAGCGCCCCTTCTTCCTGCACGGGGAGAGGCACGCCAAGTCGCCATTAGTGGCGTCGCTCGTCCTCACGCGCAGAGGCGAATGTCAATCCATGTGTCCGACTGAGGTATTCCCAAGCTGCCTGCGTGGGGTGTTCTTCTTCCTCGAGCCGCAGTCGCGCCTAGCCACAGTCGTCCCGCCTGGTTCCCAAACTGCAGAATCAAACTGCCTCCGAGATTCTCGGTCCACGATAGGCTTTTTCGTGCAATCTCGGAAGAAGATGGAAGCCTTAGTGGTCGTGTGCCCGTGTTGCCTTGTCGCATCAGCCGGCACCAGAGCCTGCTCCACTTCCGGGGTGAGGGCGGCGGACCGGCGGTGCAGCGGCGCGGCTTCGCAATTGGACGATTGGAGATCGCAATGACCGTGATGGAAGGGATCGAGGGGAACCGCCACTGTTTGTCCGGGCCGTCGTAGGGTTGGATGGAGATGGGCCGCTAATTGGGCCACGAGATGGACCATTTGAATTGTACCCGTGATCTGAAAAATTACAAAAGTCACTTACACGTGACCTACCTCCCATTGTATAATATAAAATCGATTATTTCAACTACTATTTCATACACTGTCACAAGAAATTTTGGTCTATCAGCTACTGCAACACATTTGTGCAATCTAACACTTCAATTTGAAATTAAAAAAAA
Source organism: Urochloa ruziziensis (assembly GCA_015476505.1). Lineage (NCBI taxonomy): Eukaryota > Viridiplantae > Streptophyta > Magnoliopsida > Poales > Poaceae > Urochloa > Urochloa ruziziensis. Next base: position 53,576,405 of record CM027118.1, read on the forward strand.
AAATCACATGTTGTCCTTACATTATAAGTTGTATTATATAATGTGGCCAAAAAACAAACATGTCCTTAACTATTTCTTTTTCACTACCCACCTCTATCCTGTCACCTACACCTAAATGTGCAACTATATCACCACTTGTCTAAAGTCAATGTTGCATCTTAACAACATCATACATTCATACGCCATACCTTCATACATTGATAAATAATAACATGTCATACCTCCATACCTTCAGTGTTACTTGCTCAATGTCAGGTGAGGGAACAAATGTTACAACTCACACATGTCATGTTACAAAATAAAAAAGGTAAAGCTTACCAATTTCATGCTAACAAATAAATATATTACAGCCCGCATATGCCATGTTTGGGAAAGAATATGTTCAAAGTCGTTCATGACACGTTCCATGGCACGTCAAATGGCTGAACGTGAGGAAACATTTATTCGTGCAACACATTTATTTGAGAAGGGGAAGGCACATTCTTCTGTCCACAATTTTTTTAACAGAGCGGCTGGCCTTAATCATGTTGCAGGCATCAAAGGAATAGAAGAATTACCGGAGCCGCATAGATGGCAATGAAAAACGTAGCATGCACATACACGTTGGCGTAAAAAAAATGTGCAGCGTGTCGACACGTGAGAGATGGTTGGCGGAAAAAAAAAACAGCTGACACGTTTGCCGTAAAAAAAAATGGTTGGCGTAAAAACAAAAATCTTCAACACGTTTGCCGTAAAAGAAAACAGCGACACGTTTCTATAAACGTGGGATATCAGGTCAGCGTGAAAAAAAAGCAGCGGCACGTAAACAAAAAGCAGCGACACATTCTCTGTTACAGGAAAGGTAATTGGCACCAAAACAAAAGTGCACGGACACGTCTGTCGTGAGAGAGTTCATAAAAGTAACCGACACATTCTCTGTTACGTGAGAAACAGAAAAAAGGGAAGTTAGATCTAATTGCATGGTAGTTAGAGATCAAGAAAAGATAATAATTATATTTAGGGATTTAAAAATATATATAATAAATATTAACGTATTACTTCCTAGGAGGTAATATGCCGTTAGATCAACGGCTCACAGTGATTTCGGAGTACCTGAGCAAAGCCCTTTTAAAGAAAGAAAATTTTGTCAAAATACAGTTGAATATTTTAGCATCAAAACAAAGATAGGGACAGTCTGCTGCCAAAACTTTTTGCCAGCTCAAAGCAAAACTTCCATAGTGTTATGCCGATTTGCTGGTCAGAAGTATTAGAGAAGAAAATTTCAGTGTTAAGAACTGGAATCAGAGGAGTCCAGAAGTTAGAAAAGTCTGGAATTTATTTAGATTACAATCAAGTTGTGTTGGAGTCTGCTTTCTTACTCCTGCCCCAGTTCTCATCTCCCTGATGAGCTTGACAACATACCGGCGTCAGCTACCTCACCACAGGCAGGAAGCCAGCCAAGGAACAGGTCCAAGACCACCCACAGATATCCAATCGTTCACTTCCACATCACCCCGTGGATGTGACACATAGCCTAAACAATGTAATACTACACATACTTTATGGAAACAGTATCATATATGTCGGGGAGTTAATGGAGTAAAGAAATGTGGAACATCTCCTAAATACTTTGTGTTACCCTATAAAAGGTAGGATCAATATATTTTTGGTAGAATTCTTCCTTTTCTTAATAGCCGCAAGCCAGAACCAAAACTCTTCCTTGATGCATCAGGGAAATGTGAAGTGCAAACAAAATAACAGTACAATCATCATAGTATTTGTTGCTTGGTACGGACACATACCGAAGAGCAGATCTGAGCTTGGCAATCTCTTAGATTTTTGTAAACAGCCACCACATCTCCTTTCCTGACAACATAGTAGTCACTTCCCTCTTCCATCACTGCGAGAAGATGAAAGTTTGAGTCAAATAACTAGCAATAGATGTGGATGCAAGCGCTCTTTGTTGAGTGGCTGAGGCCGGATAATCCTTATTCTAAAAAAAAAACTAGCAATAGATGTTCCAAACAAAATCTAGAACAGTAGATGTATATGAGATAAATGCATTGCAGTTGTTGATTACCACAATTAATCTAGACTTCCGAAGAGAGCTACCAGGCTTCAGTACGGAAAAAAAGGCGGAACAGTCCAATATTACGAACTTAAATACAGTCATAAGCGAAGCATTCTAACCTGCACAAACACCTAGGGTAACAAGTTGATCTGCAAAATCCGTTTCATCTCATTTGGGCAATGCAGGAAGAGGAGAAACCACAAAATAAAATTGGGAAATAGGCCCTTTAATTCCGCAACAACCAACTAGTGCGGCGTCAACTGAGACGGACCTATCGATCCCCCGCGCCGAAGAATAAAGAGAACCTAATCGAGGACAGGACAGATGAACGGTACCACGACGCAGCACGCGAATCCGCGGCCGAGAGAAGGAAGGTCTGGGTTCGATTGAGACCAGGGGAATCCATTCGAGCAAGGAAGGATCGCTTACCGGCCTATCCTCTCCTCTCCGCTGCGCCGACGATGGAGGGGCGGGAGCGGCGCTGCGGCGACGGGCGGTGGGAGGCTCCGGTGTGTTGGAGGGGCCGAGTGAAAGCGTCGGGCCGAGGGAGGCTGGGTTTAAGACTTCCGTCCAGGTAGGTGAAACGGTCAAAAGTCACATTTAGCGCTGTTTGACAGCGCTCCGCCTTAACCGAAAACGGCTCCGAATTTGTCGGTGAAGCGCATTGATTGGTGGAGCTGAATCCGTTTTGTAAAACGTTTGGACAAAATAGCTTCACTTGGATGTTAGATAGGTAAAATAACTACCTTACCCTTCCATTTTTTTTCTTTTTTTTCTCACCTCTTCTTCTCCCCCTTTCCTCTTGCTTATTCACTTCGTCTCTCTCAATCTCTCCGTCTCTCTTGACTCTTCCAGGCCGCCGGCCCTCCACGCCACCTCCGGCGGCCTCCTCCTCCTCCTCCCCGCGCCGCATCTTGTGTCACCGCCGGCCGCCAGCTGCTCCGCCGCTGGCCTCCTCCTCCTCCACGCGACGCCTCCCCCCTGCTTCATCTCGCGTTGCCGCCGGCCGTCGTCCGCTCCCTCGCCGGCCTCCTCCTCCTCCACGCGCCGCATCTCGCGCCGTAGCCGACGGCCGCCGTACGCGCAGCCTCCCCGCGTCGTCGCCGGCCTACCTCCTCCACGCGCGAGGTATGCTCGTCCACCACAGCGTGGGGTCGGGGCGGAGCCACGATTTGTGGCTCCGTCTCCCCAGTGAAGCCGAAAACGGCTCCACCCCGGATCCACCCCTGAATCCGCCCCTCAAAAAAGCCTTTGGCAGGGCTCCGGCCGGAGCCGTCGGTGGAGCCGGAGCTGAAGCCCTGCCAAAGAAGCCCTTATTGTCAACCATTGCTGGGATGTAACGTGTCCTTCCAAAATTTGGTTCCAAATTCAAATGCGTATTTTGAAACAAAAGATTATAATACAATGATACTACTATTTCCACTTCTAAATACCCCATTCCAACCGTGCAGGGAAGATATTTTTTTGGGTTCGATACCAAGTAAGGGGAGGAGAACCTCTTTCGGAATCATGATGACGCATTTGTAAAACTTTCTAAGCACGTGTTTGGATTCATGTAAGGCCTTGTTTGGACACAAGAGGTTTAGGGTAAAATTGAAGTAAAATGAAGAAATATGATCTTAAAATGAACTAAGTTCCACTTCAATCTCTCCATTCCACCTCATTCTCCTGCTTTCCAAATAAGCCTTAAAAATTGACTAAAAAAAAGTAAGCCTTAAAAATTTTGAAATGGAACATTTTCACTTTTAAAGTATTAAACATATACTAATTAAAAAAATAATTATAGAACTCACTTGTAAATCGCGATACGAACCTAGTGAGTCTAATTAATCCGTCATTAGAACACGTTTACTGTAGTATTACATGTATCAATTTATTGTCTAATCACAGCCTAATTAGTCTTATTAGTTTCGTCTTGCGATTTACGGACCATCGGTGTAATACAATTTTTTTCTAACTACATTTAATACGCCATATATGAGTCCAAACCTTTATTTGAATTTTAAATTTTGGATCTAAACATCCACTGAGACATTTCGAAAAAAAAACTTTCTAAGGCATAATTTCATGCAACACAGTTTTCTAAACAAATAATTTGCTACAAGCAGAATTTAGAAACTTAACTTGCTTATTTCAAAAAAAAGAAACTTAACTTGCTTAACCGATCAGTGTAACGGACGAAGATAACAGTGAGCCTTCGACTATCAAGCACGTCAAAAAACACTCAAACAAGTGACAAAATGCACAATGAAACGAACGGATCAGCGACTTCAAAATTCAAATTCCATGATATCACAAAGCTCAACTTTGTAAAATGGTTTCACCTAAAGAATCGTGTTAGTTCATTCTTCTCTTTGTGCACGCGGCTCATGCAAAAAGTTTTCACCATTTTTGACTCATTTCCACTCATTTAAAAACGTCCTAATAAAAAATTTCCATCAAAAGAGAACCTATGCTGCAGTCTATGCGTGTTAATCAGCCACCTATATATACAGCTCCCAACGCGCGGCAGAGGTTGTTGCCAAAGTCAGAGAAAGGGTTTGGGCCTTTGGGGCATCGATGATCGACGGGATACTTCAGAGTTCAGAGTCCAGAAGAAGCAAAACGCAGGTCACGGGCTCAGAGCGGCGAAGTGCTGGCCCAGTAGTACATCCCTGCAGCTCCATACTTGGTCAATGTTTGTTGGGACTGTTCAAACAGCTGTATCTACTTTCTTCGTCCACAGAAAAATATATTTATGAGATTCATACCGGTCAAAATAGCTCAACTTTAACTAAATTTATAGCAAATTGTATTTGCATCTATGTCTCTAATAAATTTATTATGAAAAACATATTCTATAATTAATTTAATGACATTTATTTTGTATTAGGAATGTTGGTAGCTTTTTATATAATCTTAGGCAAAGTTTAAATTGTTTGACTTCTTAAAAAAACGAGAATTGCATTCTTTTGTGAACGAAGGTAGTATTTGGTTTACAGGCAGAGATGGGATGGTCCCGTTCTAATTTTTTGGATCAGATCGTGTTTGATTGGAAAGAATAGGGTCGTCCAATTTTTTATTTAGTGGGAGAGATTGAAAATGAGGGATGGATGATGTTGGTAACACTGTTATCTCTGGTTCTAGCGGGACCCACATGTCATCTTTTCACCCCCCCCTTTTTTCGAACCTAATCTTCTCTAATCTTCACCGAGCCCTTCTTCTCCAACCAGCCAAGCTCGATCCAATCCATCGTCGTGCCGCCCTTCCAGTGAGCTTCGGCTCACGCGTCCCCGCCGAGACGCCCCTTTGTTCTCCTTCCGATCCCCCGGAGGACCCCGTCGTAGGACACATTGCCCGCGCTGGTCCTGGGCATCGACCGCGCAGCCTGGGGCGCTCGCCCCGCCGCTTTGGGACCGCACCGTCGGGACTCCTCCCTGCACGGCTCGCGGCGCCGGAGCTCCTTCCCACCCAGGTTGCGCTCCTAGGCCTCCTCCCCGCCTGAGTCGCGCAGCCGGGATCTCTTCCTCCTCCTCTGGCGTTGTGTGTTGGCTCGCCTTGAGACACGGAGACGACGTGAACGGCCCCGTCCGTCAGTTTTGGTGGGACGTTGCTGCATCTGGAGGGTATATTTCTTCTTGGGGACGTCCCCGCCCCACCTGTCTTCAAACCAAACAACAAGACGAAGTGGGATCGTCCTGTCCCGTCTCACTTCGTCCTTGAAACCAAACACAAATGCAGATTTTTTATGGATTAAAGTAATTGGAATCTGGGAAAAAGTTCCAGCGTCACCTTGTCTGACTGTTATTATGCAAATAAGGCGGTGTTTAGATCTAAAATTTAAAATAAATGTTTGGACACATGTATGACATATTAAATGTAGTTATAAAAAATCGCATTTACACAGATGATCCATAAATCATGAGACAAATCTAATGAGCCTAATTAGACTGTGATTAGATAATAAATTGCTATAGTAGATGCGTTGATGATGGATTAATTATGCTCATTAGGTTCGTCTCTCGATATACAGGCGAGTTTTGTAATTAATTTTTAATTTATATATCTTTACTACTTAAAAATGAAAAGATTTCATTTCAAAATCTTTACAAACCGGATCTAAACACTCTAAAATAAGGAGATTTTTTTTGAAAAGGGCTAAAATAAGGAAATTAAAAGACGGAAAAAATGGCACCGCAAAGAAAAGAGAAGAGTAAATTCCTTATATGCCATTGAAAAATACAACCCATCCCTTATGTGCCATTGGAAAATAGCCCATCCCTTCTATGCCATTGGTTATAATTTTTTATCCCTTATATGCCATTGCCGTTAAAAGAGGCTAACGGGGCCGTTAAATGGAAGGAAAAATGACCATAATACCCCTAGCTAGAATGGAACATATTTTGTGACCTTTCACCCTTGAAATGTCATTACAATCAACAACAATAATGAGCTAATACTGGAAGTATGTAAAATAGGTCATGCAGAGATATATGAAATAAATAAAATTCATTCTAACTAGGGGTATTCTGGTCTAACAATGAATTTTATTTATTTTATATATCTGTATATGACACATTTTACATATTTCTAATGTCATCTCCCGTGTTATCCTAAACGCTAAACGGTAAACAGTAGGTCACCCACCGTTTAGCTCATTATACGGACTCAACGGCCAATTAAACAGATTAAACGGCCATTAAACGGGCTAAACGGATGATTAAACGGACACAGTTAGGCACTGTGTAGCGTTTAAACGGTGTGTAAACGGGCTAAACAGCCGTTTAGGCGAACAATGGTCATCTCATTATTGTTGTTGATTGGAATGACATGACAAGGATGAAATGTCATAAATATGTTTCATTCTAACTAGGAGTATTATGATCTTTTCACCCTTCCATTTAACGGCTCCGTTAGCCTTTTTTAACGGCAATGGCACATAAGGGATCAAAAATTATAACCAATGGCATATAAGGGATGAACTATTTTTCAATAGCACATAAGGGATGAGTTGTATTTTACAATCACATACAAGGAATTGACTCAAAAGAGAAAGGTAGACAAGACCAGACATGTTCGCACTGCACCGCGCGTAAACACTGTGACCCAGGCAAAAGGTCAAAGACTCGACCTTGGAGCACTGCTGAAGACGTGGTGCAGAAAGAATCCGATGGCGATGAGGCGTGAGCGGGCCTCAGGAACTGTGCGCGTGCATTGGCAGGCAGTGTCCAACTCCAATGGATCTCAAAGAAAAGGTTCTTTCTAATGGTGCGTTTAGATTGAAAAAAATGGTTACAAAGTAAAAAAAGTATTATTTCTATAAAATTGTGCATAAAGATAGAAATAAACTAACACGGTTCTCTAAGTTGATAACTTTTCATGAAAATGTGACGCTTTTACAGCATCTAAACATGGCTAACATTAACCAAAAGTGTGGGGCTGTGCAATATGTACCTTCATATGCATGGAGAAAAAGGAGGACTCCCAGGCATCGATCTACTGTTACAATTTACCGCTTATTTTTTTTCCCTTCATTCACGTGGCCTGGACTTAAAAGCAAGCTGAAACACGTCACAACGACCAGGAGAAAACACCGGCCTCCCAGGCTATCGTGAATTCGTGACACTATGCACAAATGGAAGCGCCGCACGTGTACCCTCCGCACCGCTGCTCTCGCTCCGCCCTACATGGTGCTGGCCAGGCGAGCCGTCCGTGTATGGCGAATATATCCTTCTCTCCTCATCGTTTGTCTGTATCAATCTGTCCCCTGACGCCTTCGTCGTCACTTCTCCCTGCTATAGCTTTTCTATGGGTGTTTGCTTCTAGATCTTGCATTGATTAGTCTGTATTACCTGGATGTCAAACATTTAAATTCTGCAGATGTTTTAAATTGTTATTTGGTTCTAATCAATGCAACTTCGGCCAGCTCCTAACTGGTGTACCTTCAAATCTATAGTACTTATTTTGTGTTTTGAACAGTTAATGCTTTGGCATCTATGGTTTAATATTATATTCGACTAATTCAATTTTGCAAAACTTCTGTTTAAATTGCAATGATTGCTTGAGATTTTCTTCTTTGAACAATTTACTAAGAACAATACTAGAATGTATTTACTGAAATTTTTGTGCATCTCTACCTTTTATTTTTTTAACACTTTCAAGTCCCGTTCTGTCATCACCATGCATCAATGCCATGGAGCATTCTTCATGTTGTCATTCCGAAGACTAAACTAGAGAATCTGCACACTCAAATGACCATCCACTCAGATAAACTATCTCCAAGTGCAGTCCACAATTAGGAAAAAAAAAATGCAGTCCTGCTTCGCCTCAAGATGTGATGGAAACAGTTTTATTAGCTAGCTTGGTTGCAGACTAACTTTCCATCCCCAGTTCAAAGTTGCAGGGTTGCTAATGCATAAAGCTATTGCTTTGATGAAGCCCCCTCCTCTATTTTTAGCTCAACTCTTTTACTGAAATGTGTCGTTCTTGACTGCCTACAAAATTTGTTATAGTTCTTTCGAAGAAATGGAGTTAAATGCATTGAAGGCACATTCTGGAGATCCTTTATTTACAAAATTATTGAATTACCTTGGTTAATTTGGATAATGCTGAAGGCAAAGCATTAACCTAAAAAATGAGCCATGTTTTCCTTGATGTTCCTTTTTATATATGAATTAAATCCATTTATATTATTATGTCTTAATTATCACTTTCACATGTTGTCAAACACATCTACCGAATTATTGAGGAAGCACATGTATGTGTCTTCCATGCCTCAAGCGCCTGTAGTTTGTGCGACTGCTTTCGCACGCGGCGAAGCGCGTGTTTTCGTCCTAGTGGTACCTGGTAGGCTGGTAATCACAGGAATACGGGAAAACGTCGTCGAAGCCCTGCCCATATCATAACTGGGACAAGCATATTCCCAGGTGCCCCTTTGTGCTGAAAAGAAAGCACCTCCCTCTCTCGGTGTGGCGTGTGCTTTGCGGTGACAATCAAAGAGCCAAGGACAGTCTATGAACAAGGTGGGGCTCTATCTACCTAGGGCCGTGTTTAGTTCCGCGGTGAAAAGATTTTGGAAGGGAATCTTTTCACATTTGAAGTATTAAACATAGACTAATTAAAAAACTAATTGCAGATTACGTTTGGAATTCGCAAGACGAACCTAATGAACCTAATTAATCTGTAGCAATTTAGTGTCTAATCACGTCCTAATTAGACTCATTGGATTCGTCTCGCAAATTCCAGTCCATCTATATAATGCGATTTGTTTTTTACCTATATTTAGTACGCCATACATGTGTCTAAACATTCATTTTGGATTTTGGATTTTGGAACTAAACAAGGCCTAGGCAGAGGTTTTCAGCCATGGACAGCTCTACGTTGCAGTCTCCAGAGTCACAAACACGGGTGACCTGAAGATCATGATCGCCGATGAAGAATGCCCAGGCGAAGGTATGGTGACAATCATCGTCTACAAGATCTTCTGAAATGTCTATGATTAGTAGTTTAATAAATTTGGGTTTTTAAAATCCCAGTGATGTAAAAATCGCTTATATGCAGCAGTTAGCCAGCAATTGCAATGTTAGTGGTGCTCTAGCTGTGTCGCAACAGATAACTTTGTGACATGATTGGCCGCGACGATGTGCGCTTGTATCGGCCAGCCTGTTCATTTCGCTTATCATTGCAGGACAACAGATTTTTTTCCTCACAAAACACTATTGAATCAACATAAAATCAGTCAAAATCGTCATACTTTACACCTCAGCGCAGCCAAACGAAAGTTCCCGTCCATGTCTATTCAGTGTTTTTTATTAATCTCGATCTCCTGAATCTTTTCTATATCCATAGTAAGAGGCCCCGTTTAGTTCCCAAAATTTGCAAAATATTTTTTTATTGAAAAACGTGTTCCCTCTCTGAGCACGGTTTCCAATAACAATTTTTTTGTAAAATTTGCCGAACTAAACAGCCCCTAAGAGCAACTCCAACAGCCTGGTCAAATCAATTTGTATCGGTAAAAACATAGAAACCAGCGATATTCTTCGATCCAACAGCGTCGCCATCTTCCCCCGCCCACTATCCGCGTCGCCATCCCGGCTCCTCCGCTGTGCAAATTTGCAAGGTCTGCTCCATCGCCATCCCCCCTCCTCTTGAGCGTTGCGGCCCTCCCGCCCGCGCGCTTTCTTTCCCTCGCGTCTTCGCGCCCGCGCCGCCGCTCGTCTTCTCTGCATCGCGCCGCCGCTGCTCTGCTGTGTCCCGGATGCGCCGCTGCTCCCTTGCGCTCCCGCCCGCGCCGTTGCTCTCCTCCCTTGCACTGCCGCGCCCACCGCGCCATGAACAGGCCACCGCATCCCCGGTCAACGGCGGCTTGGCAAACGGGCGTGTGGAATGGATCCGCCGCCGGGAACCTTCACTTTCCTCAGTTTGCGCTATCAACGGTAGATCAAGAGGCATGTCGGCAAGAGGGAGAGATGCAGCAATCCGGTGTCGGATCAATTCGCCATCGGGTAGTTCCTCCCTCTGGATTCCATGGTCGGATGGCACAAGATGAGGTCAATGATGAGCAGTTCGACGAGGACACTGGTGAGATGCCGTTTCTTGTTGTAATTTTGCCTTCTGTAAGATAGGAATCATTTGATGGAACAAGTGTTAGGTTCAGTAGTTTTAATTTCTGAGCATATCTGTTAATTCCGTCAGAATAATGAACCCGAGTATTAGGTTTTCTGGGCACAATGTACTGGACTAGTCTTTGCTAATTAGTCCTAACTAGCAATCCTTTGCTTGGTACTCTTGGCCACAAATTCTGATGTTGATATGATAATTTTCAGCCAATTGAATGTTTTTGTACTGTAGGCCGCCATTCTTGTGTTGATCTGATGTTCGGGTAGATAAATGTCATGTTTCCCAGAGTTGGCTGCTGATCCATTCAATTATCTCGCAGTGTCCATAGCGGATTTGCACAAACAAATATTTGTAAATGTTATTCCCACTAGATTGGAAGTAAAATTGTAGAAACTGGAACTATTTTGTGGCTCAATGCTAACATGCGTGAACTTGTTTACTGATGCCCTCTGATTTAGGTTGGCTCTACATGTTAATATGATGGGTAAACCAGTACTGCAGAGTGAACTTGTTTACTGTTTTCTACCCTGGCAACATGCTGACCTACAACTTTTCTATGGCAAAAACAGAAACACAAGTAGCCATGTGTCTGCAATTAATTGTTAAACCTTTTCTAATGTCTGGGTAGCTTTAGAATCAATACTGATGATGCTCGTGCTGATGCCACATGGAAGTTCTTTATTTCTATATCTATGGATCATGAGGGATGCTTCCTTGCTAAAAAAATCATTGGAATGCTTGACTGGTAAAACAGGTTTACAGACTGTATCCTATCTTGTTCAATAGAAAATGTTGCCTTTCATTTTTTATACATCATTTAAGTTTAAGTTCATATTTCCTTTGGTGCATAAATATGATACTGTCCAATGTTTTGCTTCTGAATTTTTTTTGTGACAGGTGCTATGGATTTAGGGGGGGTATTTTACTGGCCTCCTAGTGAATGGTGCTGAACTATCTCAAGAACTCACACCTGGTAGTGATCCCACACCTCCTAGTGATAGAACCACCCATCATAATCGTGCAACAGCCAAGAGTTCTCAGGGTAGAAGCAAAAATTCAGAGAGGAGGAGGACATACTTGATGGGAACTAGGGTGCCCGATCTTCCGTCAGGGAAAGGATAACTCGTTTTGGGCGGAGCCCGACACACCGATCCGGCTTCAAGTCAGCAAACTCGAACCCTGCAATCTTAGCACCACGACTCCTCTGGTTATCAACCGTAGTCACAATCCGGTTGACCTCGCCAAGAAGGCTAATCCCTGTCTGCGAAACGAAGAACACAAGCAAGAACTCGAAAGAACGCAGTGTTGGGTCGATCTCTCCACCGTCACGGCCCAAAGGCCGTGACGGGCTCTCTCCTTGCGCCCTGATCGGGGGCGCCCAACCAATCAATGGTTGGTGGGCCCACATCGCACAGTGCTATAAAGATGGGGTGGGGGCTAGGGCGCACACCACGAGGTTGGCCGCGCCGCCAGCACCACCACTCACAAACCCTACCGATCTAGGGAGTGCTGGAGCGATGGGAAGCTCTACCACGACCGCCGCCAACGTCTGGGTGGGTGCGGCGCACACGCTGCCACCGCCCCGACCTCAACCGGAGGCCGAACCGCACCGCCAGCGTCTTCCCCACCTGCGGCCGCCCCTGCGACCGCCACCACCGCCATGGCCGCCGTCGACCCCGTCACCACCATCAACGGTCTGTGATCCTCGTCTACAAAAGTAAGCAAGAAGCGGAAAAGAATTGATGACGTTTCATCGAAATTATGGCACTGTCGTTTAGGCCACATTTCGAGGGGGAGAATGGAACGTTTAGTTAAAGGATCAATTCTTCCGCCGCTAGAATTTTCAGACTTAGAACAATGTATTGATTGCATCAAAGGCAAATACGTTAAGAAAGTAAACAAAGTAGCAAAACGAAGCACGGGAACGTTAGACATAATACACATAGACATCTGTGGTCCGTTTCCCGTTGCATCAGTGGATGGTTTTGATTCTTTTATCACATTCACAGACGATTACTCTCATTTTGGTTATATTTATCCAATAAAACACAAGTCATAAGCGTTGGATAAATTCATGATATTCAAAGCTAAGGTTGAGAATCAGCTTAATAAGAAAATAAAATTAGTAAGATCAGACCGTGGGGGGGGGGGGAGTACTACGGTCGACACACCCCGTATGTCCAAATTCCAGGGCCTTTTGCAAGGTACCTACAGGAAAATGGCATAGTTGTCCAGTATAGTGCACCGGGTGACCCACAGCAAAATGGAGTAGCTGAAAGGAGAAACCATACCTTGATGGATATGGTTAGAAGCATGATAAGCTACTCCACTTTACCAGTTAATTTGTGGATGGAAGCTCTGAAGACTGTCATTCACATACTAAACAAAGTGCCTAGCAAAGCAGTTCCTACAACACCTTATGAATTGTGGACGGGTAGAGAACCCTCTCTCAGATATATGCGTGTATGGGGCTGCCCCGCTGAGGCTAAGATTTTTAACCCAAATATTGGAAAGCTAGATCCCAAGACAGTCAGTTGCTATTTCATTGGCTATACTGAAAAGACAAAAGGTTATCGTTTCTATTGTCCTAACAGACACACAAAGTTTGTAGAAACGAGACATGTAGTTTTTCTGGAGAATGAAATGATCAGGGGGAGCATGGCTACTCGAGAAATTGATCTTGAGGAGAAGCGGGTTTTTGCACCTTGCCCAATGGTTTAAGAACCTTTTTTCGAGTTACCTGTGTCAATTCCAACAGTAGAAGCCACTGTGACACCAGTACAAGCTCCTAATCCTGTAGTACAAGCAATGAATGAGAACATGGAACCTATTCCTCAAGTTGAACCAATTGTGGCACAAGATGTTGAACCGATTGTTGCACAAGAAATAGAACCTCAACAGCCTGTGGTTCCTGAAGTACCGGTTGTTGAGCCAGCTGCTGAACCAGCTGGAGGAGGACTGAGAAGGTCTACAAGAGTGCGACGCTCAGCCATTCCTGATTGCTATGAAATTGGCAACTTAGAAGAATTTCAAATGGGGGGTGATCCCGTCACATTTGAAGAGGCTATGAAAAGTGCTCAGTGTGAAAAATGGCTTGAAGCCATGCAAGAAGAAATGAAATCAGTGAGTGCCAACAGAGTTTGGGACTTAGAAGTAATTCCTAAAGGAGCCAAATCAGTAGGCTGCAAATGGGTCTACAAAGCAAAATGTGACTCCAAGGGAATATTGAAAGATATAAAGCGCGACTTGAGCCAAGGGGTTCACACAAAGAGAAGGAATAGATTACAATGAGACGTTTTCTCCAGTCTCGTGTAAAGATGCCTTTAGAATCATAATGGCATTGGTGGCATACTATGATTTAGAATTACATCAGATGGATGTAAAAACAGCGTTCTTAAACGGGGATCTGTTTGAAAACGTCTACGTGACTCAATCTAAAGGTTTTGTCGTGAAAGGCAAAGAAAACATGGGATGCCGCGTAAGGAAATCCATTTATGGATTAAAACAAGCTTCTAGACAATGGTACTTGAAGTTTGATGAGACAATTAAGAAATTTGGGTTTAAGGCAAATATAGAGGACAATTGCATATATGCAAAGTTTAAGAATGGAAAATACATTTTCCTAATCCTATATGTGGATGATATCCTGCTTGCTAGCAGTGATACAAGAATGTTGCAAGAAACAAAAATGTTTTTGTCCTCTAATTTTGATATGAAAGATCTGGGTGAGGCTTCATATGTTCTAGGCATTGAAATTCACCGAGATAGAAGAAACGAGGTTTTAGGACTATCGCAAAAGACATATTTGGAGAAGATCCTAAAGAAATATAATATGCATGCGAGTAAAGCTACACCTGCACCGATAGTGAATGGCGATAAGTTTGGGGATTTCCAACGCCCCAGGAACCAATATGAGATCGATCAAATGAAAATGGTTCCATATGCTTTAGCAGTCGGTAGCTTACAGTACGCACAAGTGTGTACTCGCCTTGATTTGGCATATATCACCGGAGTACTCGGTAGATATCAAGATAATCCAGGCATAGAGCACTGGAAAATGGCAAAGAAAGCTTTGCGGTATGTGCAAGGCACAAAAGACCTCATGCTAATATATAGAAGATCTGATTCTCTAGAGATAAGAGGGTATTCAGATGCAGATTTTGTGGGAGACAAGGATGATAGAAAATCCACGTCAGGTTATGTATTCACTCTCGCAGGAGGAGCTATTTCGTGGAGAAGCTCAAAACAAACTCTGGTTGCATCATCTACGATGTATGCAGAGTTTATAGCATGCTATGAGGCAACGTTGCAGGCCAAGTGGCTAAAGAAATTCATACCCGACTTGAAAGTTGTAGATTGTATTAATAGACCACTTAAGATGTACTGCAATAATGAGCCCGCAGTATTTTATGCTCACAACAACAAGTCGAGTAATGCTACCAAACCAATAGAAATAAAGTTCTATGTTGTGAAAGATAAAATCCTAGGATCACACTATAAGTCTGGAGCATATAAGTACGAAAAATATGCTAGTGGATCCGCTCACAAAAGTCTTACCACCCAGTGTGTTTAGAGAACACATTATCGGTATGGGTTTAAAGGAAAGCCTTATCATCACTGGATAAGGGCCCGAGTTATGATCCTTCGTAATGGAAAAGTTTATTGTGGCTGATTAATCTAATTGAAATGACAATTTTGATGACTCATGCTCAATGTGCTTTTTTTTATGAAGTGGATGTCAAGCAAAGAGCTTAAGGTTAGAAAAGACTTAAGGTGAGATCGAGGGGGAGATTGTTGGGTCGATCTCTCCACCGTCACGGCCCAAAGGCCGTGACGGGCTCTCTCCTTGCGCCCTGATCGGGGGCGCCCAACCAATCAATGGTTGGTGGGCCCCCGTTGCACAGTGCTATAAAGATGGGATAGGGGCTAGGGCACACACCACGAGGTTGGCCACGCCGCCAGCACCACCACTTACAAACCCTACCGATCTAGGGAGCGCTGGAGCGACGGGAAGCTCTACCACGACCGCCGCCAACGTCTGGGTGGGTGCGGCGCACGCGCTGCCACCGCCTCGACCTCAACCGGAGGCCGACCGCACTGCCAGCGTCTTCCCCACCTACGGCCGCCCCTGTGACCGCCACCACCGCCATGGCCGCCGTCGACCCCGTCGCCACCACCAACGGTCTGTGTTCCTACTCTCCCCTTTTAGGTGCAGTTCTTCTAGATCTAGTAGTTGTTCATGCATGCTCATGTTTTAATCCTAATTATCAAGTAATACCCGTGGGATTATCTACTGCTAGTTGATCCTAGAATTCTATCACGCAGCACTAATAATGGTGACAACTGCAGATGAATGATTAAGCACACGAGTTGGGGTTTCACAAACCGATGAACGGCGACACTGTCTCCAACAGAATAATCTAAATAAAACCTGAGTCTAAGCAGCGGCGGCTGCTGAGTTTATTAGCTTAGGGACGTCCTAGGGTTGGGTGCACACCCGGTGGGGCGTCCTCAACTTGGGCCAAAGGCCCGACACGATACAAAGCCTGAAAAGGCCCAAAACAGGTGATGCAACAACTTGTCGTGGTCACACAGCATGATCCACGAACCTTCTAGAGCTAGGACTAGAACCAAAACGACGGCGTCGTCTTCCCCTTTCCAACGCATGCTTATACGCCTCGTTTCGATGTCGTACGAGGGAGATATTGCCGAAACCGTGCAAGGGTATCGGCTGAATCCGAACTCCACGTGGCGGTTGAGTTGGAGACGAGTTGTAACTTGGGAAGACTATAGCATGTACGTGTTCAGCATGGCGATGTACTCATCATCCCCCCTTCTTGAACTAAAGTCGTCCTCGACGTCATTCCATCGTCATCAAGCTCCTGCAAAAGGTTAGTGACAACAGGATGCGATGCACAAGACAAATGATCACTGGAAACAGAAAAGATATCTCGACAAAGCATAGTATAACAAGGTGCATCAGGATTATCATATAACGCAGCAGTAGAATATGTAGTAGCAATAAAAGCACCTCCTTTTAACTTAATCCCTTTATGTGTATATGCACCTCCTATCCTACAGTTCTTACCAGGTTCTTACCAATGCAAGCAGTGGATGGTACAACCGGTGGATGGGTCTTGATACCTGTGAGCAAGTGGCTCCAAGATTGCAAGGTCCTTCGCTGTACTGACTGAAGAGTGTATGTGGAGCTGTAGGATAGGCACAATATATATGTATGTGGAACAAAATCGAATGCAGATTAGCCAAGTTCAATAAGTATCCAAAGTACAAGTCACAATTGCTGGCTAAGACGTGTCCTAGACGTAGCACAACAAGTTGGAACAAAAGATGATGGATAAAACTCACAGAACAGGCAAACAACACTCTATGCACTTGTTTTTAATCTTTTCAGCCTTTTTCCTCTCTTTTAGGGGGTGACTAGTAGAAATCACAACTTTTCTCTTTTTTGAACTATTTTTTTATATTTTTCTCTGAACACTTATCACCAAAGATGGAAGCACAAAAATTGAGAGCTCAGACTGAGATCAGATGTGGTCTACAGAAAATCAAACACGTTTGCCGAAAAGCGTGCAAGACAGTAAACCAATTTTTTAATTATGCTCCCGATTTTTTTTGATTTTTTTGACAATTCACACCGACCTTAGTTGGTGTGGGTCAGCCCGTAATGGAGTCACGAAACTGCTGTAAAAAGTTTTGTCAAAATGGAGCACCGAGCGAAAAGTTATGCCTGTTTTACTGAAGGTACCTCAAGTTATGGTTTTGAAGAGGCACAAATCGGCAGATAGCACGGCGGCGGCTAGGGCAAGACTTCCCTGGTATATGCAGCGATAGGATGCTCAAGATGAACACAAGATGGGCTGCGATGCAAGGCGAAGAACACAAGGCGAAGAACACAGGATGGGCTGCGATGCAAGGCGAAGAACACATGGCGAGGGCAAGTCGAGTAGTGTGATGGCACGACTTGTGATCTGGTAATGGTGGATGGGATAGCGGCAGAAACAAAACACGGCAACGGGCGATTGAACTATGACGATGAACACAACCTAAACCGGCAACAAGACTTGACCACGGACACAAACTCAACAAAGCAAATCTGGAAACGAAATTGCAAAGCTAACGAAGGGTTGTAGGACAGCGGAATTCTTTTTGGCTATTTTCTGGAGTTATAGGACGATGGAACAAAACAAAACTAGGGTAAGCCTGACGGTAATACCTGAGTCTCTGATTACCACTTGATGGGAACTAGGGTGCCCGATCTTCCGCCAGGGAAAGGATAACTCGTTTTGGGCGGAGCCCGACACACCGATCCGGCTTCAAGTCAGCAAACTCGAACCCTGCAATCTTAGCACCATGACTCCTCTGGTTATCAACAGTAGTCACAATCCGGTTGACCTCACCAAGAAGGCTAATCCCTGCCTGCGAAACAAAGAACACAAGCAAGAACTCGAAAGAACGCAGCACTCAATAATGGTGACAACTGCAGATGAATGATTAAGCACACGAGTTGGGATTTCACAAACTGATGAACGACGACACTGTCTCCAACAGAATAATCTAAGCAAAACCCGAGTCTAAGCGGCTGCGGCTGCTAAGTTTATTAGCCTAGGGACGTCCTAGGGTTGGGTGCACACCAGGTGGGGCGTCCTCAACTTGGCCAAAGGCCCGACACTGATACAAAGCCTGAAAAGGCCCAAAACAGGTGACGTAGCACCTTATCGTGGTCACACAGCGTGATCCACGAACCTTCTAGAGTTAGGACCAGAACCAAAACGACAGCGTCGTCGTCCCCTTTCCAACGCATGCTTATACGCCTCGTTTCGATGTCGTATGAGGGAGATATCGCCGAAACCGTGCAAGGGTATCGGCTGAATCCGAACTCCACGTGGCGGCTGAGTTGGAGACGAGTTGTAACTTGGGGAAGACTGTAGCATGTACGTGTTCAGCGTGGCGATGTCCTCATCAATACTGCTAGTGTCAGCTTGGTTGAATGTGGGCATGGATCCTATTCAAGGAGCTGATCAAACACATGGCACATTATGGACAAGGATACATGACTATTTCCATGCAAACAAGATGTTCGAGTCAAATCGTTCAGAAGGTTCTTTAGCGAATCGTTGGTCTGGTATACAACATGATGTGAATTTATTTTGTGGATGTCTGTCCAAGATTGAGGCTAGGAACCACAGTGGTTGGACAATTGATGACAAGGTTATTACTGAAACTCATTATTTGTCGCTATGATCATTTGTGAGTACTTCATTGTAATGTGTGTGCTGGTTTGAAAGTGCAGATCGTAAATGCATGTACAATGTGGACGGCCGAAGACCAGAAAGGGAGGAAGTTTGTCTACTTGCATTGCTGGAAAATATTGAAGGACAAGCCCAAGTGGATGGAAAGGTGTAAGGAAATTGGCTGTGGAAAAAAAACAAGCAACAAAAAAAAAGACGGTGGCTAATTCTTCTCCTGGATCAGTTGCAGGTGCAATTGTTCCATCTGCCCCTCTTGTTGGTGGTGCTGATGCTGAGCCATCAGCAAGACCTGACGGTAGGAAGAAGGAGAAACAGAAGCTACGCCAACGTTCGACCAAGGAAGCAGTGGACTATCTGATGGAAAAGAAGAAGGAAGCTGACCTTGAGAAAGACTTGAAGGAAGAAGAGAGGTGCAACAAAGCTTTTGATCTGCAGGAAGAAAGGATCAAATTGGAGAGGAAAAAATTTGAGTTGCAAAGAGACCTCGAAGAGGAGAGAATTCTGAATGTGGATCTGAGCACGATGAACTACAAACAACAACAATATTATGAAGTGCGTCAGAATAAGATTCTTGCAAGATGTTGCAATATCTAGAACTATCTAGTTTTAGTCTCAGTTTAAAAATTCATGTGTTATTTGTGAGCTACCCTTTGAATTACTGTTTTGTGTCAGCTACCCATTAAATTACTGTTATGTGTGAACTACCTTGGATTGTGTGATAATATTAAGAGATTGAAGGTTCTTATAATGCTTGTTCCATTCTTTTCATCTGGGCTGGATTGGTAATGTGAGATGCTTGCAGATGTCAATCAGAAGTTCAATGAAGCTGTTGTTGACAATAGGGTGCTAAAAGCAGACGTTGAAACCTTAAGAGCAAAGGTACGCATTGAATGGTTTCTGATATGTCATCTCTCAGCATGCCATTCAATGGCTCCCCATCTGACCGATTGATATTCCATGATGGCTGCAATAAGCTGTGCGGAGTACACGGATAATTATTAAATGGAGTTTAAAAATAATTATTGAATGGAGTTCAATAATAAGTATTGAATGGAGTTCAAAAATAATTATTAAATGAAGTACACAAATAATTATTAAATGGAGTAC
Source organism: Urochloa ruziziensis (assembly GCA_015476505.1). NCBI lineage: Eukaryota > Viridiplantae > Streptophyta > Magnoliopsida > Poales > Poaceae > Urochloa > Urochloa ruziziensis. The sequence goes on from CM027118.1 coordinate 53,596,430, forward strand.
ACAAAATGAATCAACATTAATCAATATTGTATAACTCCGAATGGTTTTTCCACAAGTGCTCGATCAGGTCTGCCTTAAGCTAAAAGTGGGTTTCCTTGTTCTTGATGTTTTTGTAATTTTGAATGAAAGCATCAAGTTCAGGTGCGACATTATGTGAAATTGTCACCCTTTCTCCCATGTCCTCGTAGTTGCAAATATATTGTCCCATGTCATCAAAGTTGTACTCACATTGGTCCCCATACTCATCTCGCTCGTCTTCAACAATCATGCTATGCATTATGATGCAAGTCATCATAATATCATGGAGCGTGTCTTCATCCCACAAACGAGCCGGCCCACGAACAATAGCAAGCGAGATTGTAGAACCCTAAATGCCCTTTCAACATCCTTTCGACATGCTTCTTGTGCCTTTGCTAAATATTTTTTCTTATTACCTTGTGGCTCTGGAATGGTCTTAACAAAAGTTGCCCACGACGGATATATGACATCCGCTAGATAATAACCCATTGAATAATCATGTCCATTGATGTTGTATTTAACTTGTGGACCTTCCCCCTCAGCAAGTCTTGCAAATATTGGAGATCTTTGAAGCACATTTATGTCGTTGTGTGAACTAGGCATGCCAAAGAATGCATGCCATATCCATAGATCTTTAGATGCAACTGCTTCCAGTATAATTGTAGGCTTCTTTTTATGCCCCCTGTACATCCCATGCCAGGCAGTAGGACAATTTTTCCAGCTCCAATGCATACAATCTATGGACCCAAGCATACCGGAAAATCCTCTACTTTCTCCAATTGCAAGTAATCTAGCAGTATCGTGTTCATTAGGTGACCTCATGTACTCTGGTCCAAAAACCTCAACAACAGCTACTACAAACTTTCTCAATGCTTCTAGAACGGTACTCTCACCAATACGAATGTACTCGTCCAAAGCAAACATACGAAAAGCCCCAACGACCTTCTGCAGACAAGATAGTCCTAACACACTGGCTGCATTTCTCTTTTGCACAAAATAGTCATCATGTTTCTCAACAGCATTCATTATGCGAAGAAAAACATGTCGCCTCATATGAAACCTATGTCACGACACAATTAAAAAATTAGCAATACTATAATAGACGTAACACATAGAGTACATAAAAGTATAGAAAACATGCGAACCTCCGTCTAAAAGTCTTCGGCTTGAACGTAGGATTATCTGAGAAATAGTCTTTGTAAAGAAGACCATGATGCAATAGTCTTTCACGATCTACTACCTCATGTCCATCAACAGAACCAATTCGACCCGGATGATTAACCGAATCCTCAATGATCATGTGTGCGACACCAAAAAATTCATCATCCGAAGAGGAGGAATCAGTCACTTCATTCATTACAAACTGATTGAATGCATCATCTGACCCCATACCGTCACGCACGAGGCCCTACAAGCACAGCGCCCCGGCGTTGAAGTCGCGGCGGCAACGTCTAGCGCCCGAACGTCGATGGTGCGACGGCAGCATCACCACCCTTCAGGTTGCGGCGGCGGCTACAAAACCCTTTCACGTCCAGACGTGACGATGAAAAACAAATAGGCCATAGGCCTCCGTGAAGTCACCAGTAGAAAAAACAATAGGCCAAAGGCCTTCAGATGTACTTGCGTCGGACTATCATTAGAGACAAAAAAAATGATCGCTCATTTGTTAATACGGGCCTAGTTAAACAGCCGCTGGGAAAAAATGTGCAGCCCATATATAGGTCCAAACGAAAGAATGTACAGCCCACACCTATTTGAATACAGGATGACATTTAGATAGGCTGTTGGGTTTGATTACTTTTTAACTGGCTATTTCATTTTACATAATAGCTAAAACAAGATTTTGACCGATCACTTTTAACTAGGCTGTTGGAGTTGCTCAGGTAGTCCCAACCCTCCAGCATGGATAGTTTTCATAGCATTAAATATGGTGCCATGTAGACAAAAGAAAAGGCTGAGGTGGCATGGAAGCAAACGAGGAGAGAAGAGAAAAAGGAAAGAAATCGTTTCTGCGGAGAGAAATGGCGTCAGCTCGTGCACCAACGCGCGTAGACGCGACAAAAACAGCGTTGGGCGGATGACCTGCTTTCTATCCTCGTTTTCCTCCCTCCTGCTCAGATCCGCTGTTCTCTTCTCCGCCCGTACGCCGCCACGAGATCCCGACCCAGCCCGCGCGCCTGCAGCGGCGCGACCCCTTGCTCCTGCGCGCTTCCCCCTCGCTGCCGCGCGCGCCATCGCACCCTTTCTCCCCCGCGCGCGAACTGCCGCTTTCTCTCAGCCAGCAATTCCTACGCCATGGCAAATCGAGTTCGAGAGATCCAGTGGTGCTCCTGCCATTTCTTCTGTGTCCATTGGTGCCGCTGCCGGCGGTTCAGTTGCTGCTTTGGGGGCTCTGGCGGGCGGTTCAGGCGCTACTTCTGAGGCTCTTGACGGCGGTTCAGGCACCACAGCTCTAAGGCCAAGTGATTTGGGGGCAGGGAGGTCTCTTGGCGACTCGTTAACGGGTGATTATGTCCTAGCAGCTCTGAATGGTATGTATCCATGATTGCAAATTGTTAGGCATGTGAATTGAGTCGTGTTTGCCATTTTAAGTAGCATTAGTAAAATCTGTGTTTGTCTCATCGTTGTTCAAAGTTTTTTTTTTTCAGCTTCACATGTTTTACCATTAACCATCCCCTGAACTTCTCAGTTATACATGGTTAACCATCTCTTGTATGAACTACCAGTGTTGCATACATGTTACTTGCTGGCTTGCCTTAAGTATTATTACAGTGCTGTACTCAACAATCATGTGCAAAACTTTCATTGACTCTGCCATTTTTCCTTGCAACAAGGCGTCGAGTTGCTCTGCATCTGGAGTTCATGCCGAGTTGTTGTGCGCATGGTGATATTGGAGTTGGAGTGTCAGCGTGGAGACAGCCGTTCATGTGGAGTTGAAGCAACAAGGCTGCACGGCTACATGCCACATCTGATCAAGCTTTCTTGCAGTTGCTTTTTACCATATATATAAACTACTCTTAGAAACTATGCATTCTATGCATTGGAGAGTTTAGGTCTTAAGTGACTTTTTTGATGATTTGGCCGCATGAAACTACCCGTAGAAACTGTGGATTGGGACTGCCTAGATTTCTGTACCGCCGCATTTGGAGTAGAATCCGCGGGTGCCGTCCGGACACGTGGATCGATCCGCACGCGGCACGCGTGGAAGGCGCTGAGACGGGCGCGGCGAAGCCATGAAACTGCCGCCGCTTGCTTTGCCGGAGCGCTCACCGTTGCTTCCTGCTGCCACGAGGACAATGGAAACGTCGCCTTTAATTTTTTTTTTTTGTTTCCTTCCATAATCGAATGGAATTGGCAAATGCAAGTCAATGTTCAGATTCTTTCTTTTTTTAGTTGAAGTCCAATGTTCAGATTGGACATCGGAAGCCATTGTTGTCTGTTGGGAGTTGGAGCTTCTTTTTTTTTAACAAGGAGAGCTTCATTACTGGACAATATTAGGCAGCACTGATGGGGGTGCTTCAGTGAGCCACTCGCTCCTCAGTCCTCACCATAGTACTAGAAACCCGTTTACATGTGCCATCTTATTACAAGATATTTTTTAGATTAAATTCATCATATTCATGTCCTGTATAACTGACGACACTTCATAACGGTTGGTCGGTTGTCATCTAGCTCCTATAAATCACATAGGGTCTTACAATCAGATTCAAGCACCAAACATTGAACCCCTTGCTGGAGAGCAAACAAAAATCCTTCCCGACAATCCGATACTTCCAACGTGGTTGCATTTAGCCCATGATCATACTGACAGCCCGAGCTCCATGGAAAACGCCGAGGTGATCACGTAAAACACCACCTCAAGTGCACTTGAGTTGACCTCATTACATAAAGCACCATTTTTTTTAACGAACCGTACAAGATAGCGTGAGTTTCATTGATATAGCAGAAAAAATACAAGACTGTAACCCTGAAAGAAAAAGTAACAAAAAATAAACAAGTTCCGACCGGTTGGATTGAGACATCAACATGGTCAAAATCACTTCAAAATCACTCCACTCTACTATACAACGGAGGTAACAACGAGACTTAGCCACGGCGGCTACCAGCCATCTCCTATACATGTAGTCGACATCCAAACCGCGAACCCGTGCCGTCAGGGACAAAGCAAAAACAGACTGCACCGCACCGAGTAGGACACCGCAATGCGGGACCCATCGCCGATAAAGCACCATATTTCATTGTCAGTACGGATTTGTTCTTAAAAGGGTTATTTTTTGCAAAAAAATATAATTTGTATATCAATAAAATGATGAACCGAAATTGTATTTTGTGTTTGCTTTTTTAAAAGTCACTAAGATACATAATGTCCTGCTTATTTAAACAATCAAGTCATTACACCAGTGAAACAGCTATATATTATGATTTAGGAACATCGATCACCCCACCTGTGTGCGCGCGTTTATACCTTCTACTTCTATCCTGCACTTCGCTGTTCTTTTTGGTGCCAATCCTGCACTTCATTATACTGCAGGTTGCAAGGATCGGTACACATTTTCTTGATATTGCTCTTGAATGACGGAGGCAACTATAACAAAATTTGGTTGAGCGCAAAACTCGTGCAGAGGCCAGAATAAAATTCATTTTTCTATAAAAGTCCAAAGTCTAAGTGGCCTGCCACCGCTAGTAAATGTAACTGATTTATTCAGAAATTGGTTACAACGAATGGATCCAAAAATGCGTCTCTAAACTTAGGTGGGAAGCGCAAGTATGTTGGGCTACATGGCCAAATAAGAATGATATTATTTTTGTTAGAAAAGGAATACATTTTTACGTGCAAGTCCTCTTGAGGGCTACATATTGATTTTGGTTTTGGACAATGCTACAAAAGGAAAGCAATCAACCAATGATGAAATGGGCATAGGCCCTGTTTGGATACTCTAACTCTGCTAGAGGTTAGAGTTAGTTTCTAGCTCATGACTAACCCTAAACTAACTCTAGCCAAAGAGGTGTTTGGATGACAGGGTTAGATTGTTTATCTTGATCATCTTGGACAAACAGTTTCACTCCTTCACTCGCCGTGCTCCCTGTCCGGGGTACCAAAGGGAGTCCGGGATACAAGAAAAATAAATTCTGACCAATAAATTTAAAAATGTGCAATTGGAACAAGTTCACGAGCAGGATCGACATAATTTTGACCAATAAATTAAAAAATGTGCAATTGAATATATCATAATTTTGTCCATACAAATGAGATGTCCCAATTAAACATACAAGTTCTCAATCAAGCATAGCGACCAGAACTGTGGATGGCGACCATAGCTCCCGAGCGTAGCTGTGGACGGAGGTGGCCGAGCTAGAGGAAGCGGCGGCGCATGGAGGCTAGGACGCGGCGGCGCATGGAAGCTAGGGGCGGCGGAGCATCAAGGGGCGGCGGCGCATCGCGAGTTGCGGATGGATTTTTTTTCCGAAACGAGTCGAGCGGATGGATGGGAGGACCGGTGCGGATGGATTTTTTCAGCGGGCCCCACCTCAACTAGCTCCAATTAGCACCCCTTGGTTGGGATAGTTTTTTGGGTGGGTTAGATGCAACTAACTCCACTCTAACCCTCCCGTTTGGATCCTTTAGGGTTAGTTGAGCTCCAACTAGCTCAAACTAACTCTAACCCATGGATCCAAACAGGGCCATAGTGTATGTTATAAAACGACAGTCATGGAGATCTTTGCAAACATAGGTGGCTTTGTGCTTAGCTTTGGCATCATAAGAAATACAAAAATTCCTTTATATCTAAAAAAGTCCAAAGTCCAAGCGTAAGATACACTATAGCTACTGCTCTGGAGACTGTTCAAACAGCAGGTTCTGCATATTATTGTTTTATGCGAAATCTGAACGTGTCAATGAAGCAAATAGATTAGTCTACGGTACCAAAAGAAATTGTGAGATACCAGGAATTGGCTGAAAAGAAAAGGCGCCATTGAAGAGGAGTTTGAAGGGCACGAAAAGGCCTGCAATCCTGAAATCAAGCCAGTATAAGAGCATCTCCAAGAGAGTTGGTAAAATTGGATTGCTAAAATTTGTTTTAGGTATAGGAGAGAGAAGATTTAGGTATTGGATTTGTGCTCCTCTCCAACAGTTTTGGTAAAACTGGATACCTATAAAGCTCGTACGGACTAATTTGTATGTGAGAAATATTAATTAGGGCCTTTTTGCAAAAGGTTACCTCCACATCAAAATCCCCCCTTCTCCTTCGTCTTGCTCACGCTGCTCCGACCTCCCCTCTCCGGCCTCCGCCTCCTCTCCTCGCCGCCACCCCTCCTCCTTCCCTCCCTGACCGCCTCCGCCTCCACCTCCGCCGCCTAGCACGGCTCCTCCACTGGCCCCAGTCCTCCGTTCCCCCTTCCTTCAGCTCCCCGCCCCTCACCCCCATCCTCATCGTCGATTTGAGGCCGGCGGCGCGCCTGCACTTCAAACCGAGCATGGAGATAGTGCTCGTCCGCCACACGACGCCGGATTCGGTGCGACGCGGGCCCGTCGGAGCTACTCGTGCGGCGGCGCTCCATCACCACGAGCTCGCCCACCCGAATTTTTGCCGGCACCTCCCTTCCCCGGCCTAGCCACCTCCTCCTCCTTCCCCTATTCGAGGACAACATCTCCTCCACCACGAGCTCGCCAGCCTGGATGTCATCGTCGTGTCGTCGGAGCTGCTCATGCGGGGGCACTCCCACGCAAGGGGACAATTTCGAGCGACGCACGACGACACGTGGAGACGCAGATTAGGGCGGCGCACGGCAGGGCAGCAGTCCGCCGGCACTGGAGACGCAGATCAGGGCGGTGCACGGCAGGGCAGCAGTCCGCCGGGCGAGCGGAACCTTCCATCGAGCGGCAGTTGGCGTTCCCGCTTGAGTGCTCCCAGTTTTAGCAATCCAGAGTTGGTTTGTTATATTTACCAATCCTGGAAAAAGTTTTAGCAAATTTGCTAAAAATTTTAGGTATAACAATCCATATAGCAAATCTGTTGGAGCAGTTTTTTTATGGTTTTTAGCAATCCTGACAGTTTTTAGGTATAGCAATCCATTATACCAATTCTACCAATTCTGATGCTCTAACAGAGTGCAGCCAAAAGGAGTTCGATGGGCTTTCACTGAGGCAGCCAAAAAGGTTGGACAAGACCTGACCTGAACACAGCACGCCGAAGAATCTCACACCGTCTCACGGACGCAGTGCAGAAAGAATCCAAAGAGGCAAATAGCCTTTAGGTCCGGGTAGTCGTGTACACAACTGCGGGCGTGCATGTGATCCTGTGAAGCAGAAGCCACCGAGCTTATGCGTAGCTGAGCGAGAATATCCGTGACATGCTCCACTGGGCACATAAAAACACCCCCCTCTGGGATCTCAGCCCCCTCTGAATATCCTAGAGCTTGCACCGATTACCTTCAGACTTTGAGTCTGGCGAGGATTAATGCATCATCCACTGAAGTGACAAAAAGAACAAATTCAAATCTAGAGTGCAGTTCTCGTCGAAGAAAACAGAAATCTAGGCTCACGTAATTCAGCAACGACACACTGTACAATTCTTGTGTTCCTTCCTCCATTGCAAGGATGCGCCCTTCATGAACTCATCTTGTTGTGTCTTTGTTCGTCAGATGATCTCATCTTCACAGTATGTCAGAGCGTGAGTGCTGCTTCATACGGATACGGAGGGAAGGAAACCAGAACAGCTGAAGCATTAAGGTAATTTCTCCCAGAGTCCCAGCGTCCCAAAGGCAACATTCTTAGATTTTCATCTGTGCGACTGTGCGTGCGTAGCTGATGGAGCCCCAAGATAAGCATCGCTGTCTGGGCCATTGTTTAGTTGCTCCGAAATCCATGATCAACGGCATGAAGCTATGCTCTCTTGCAAGTTGCAAGCGACCAGGCTCTCCAAACTATATATCATCTCCCATATGCATCACCAGTCAGGGTTTATCCTGTAAAAACTGTCATGTGCCTTGGTCAGGAGCCAGAGGTCAGCACTAGATCTGGAGCCTGGTCACCGTTGTGCTGTACCGGAACAAATGGTTGAAGCTAATAGTCAATGAAATTCACTTGCAAAAAAAATTAGTCAATGGAATCACAAAGATTCAGAAAAGAAAAAATAACTCAGCTCAACTAGAAAAGGCGTTAGCCCAACTAGAAAATAACTCTGCTGCTAACTTGAGCTGCATAGTGCTAGATTCGTAGACTTTGATAAAAGATCAGCATTCTGCTGACTTAAGATTATTTTCCAAATAATATTGTACTTCCTCCGTTCCAAATTATAGGTCGTTTTGGATTTTCTAGATTCATAGATTTTGTTATGAATCTAGACATAACGTTTATCTAGGTGCATAACAAAGATTATTAACTTAGAAAAGACAAAACGACCTATAATTTGGAACGGAGGTAGTATTATTTTAATCAGATTGTGAATTGATTCATGCTACTCAAAATGTTTGCTATGTACTTTTTTGGTCCAAAGATATAATGTGCATCATAGGTGTTTTTGGTAATTACTTTAATCCAAAGACACATGGTGCATCCTAGATATAGTTTTGCTTATCTTGCACATTTTTTTTTCTTGACAATCCTTTCAATTGCCACTTGTGTGCAGGAAAAGAGATGATCAGCAATGACACAAAAAGTTAGAACCAGACAGAAGATTGAGTAATAGAAGCATGCTTGAAGAAGAATGAACAACTTTAACTGAAAAGGAGCAGAAAGAGCAGGAAAATCGAAAAAAAAAAAGCATCAGTACAAGTAACCCATCAGAAGGAAGCACAATCAAGAGGAGGAGAAAAGGCACAATAACAAAGAATGGAATCAAAGTGGTTGGTAGAATTAACAAGAACAAACCAGATGACAAGGAATGGACAACTCAGGAGGGGCATAACGCGTACTAGAACTTATGAAGATGAAAGAAATTTATCAATTGCAACCACAGCACCAACTGATATCCAAATGGTGGAACTGAGGCGATCAAAAGAATTAGCAAAAACAGCAAGAATGAAAAGGAAAGAACTAATTCAACTCAAGAGGAGCAGAAAACGTACTAGAATCAATAAGAGTGAAAGAGGTAAAGAGAATGATTCTGGTGCTAGTAAGATATGGAACTTTGGGGGGCCAACATGCATCTGCGAACACTGCCATGCAATTATGTGGCATGGAGAAAAATCTGGTAACGGTGGATCTTTTGGGCTATGCTGCAAGCAAGGGAGGGTTACCTTGCCACCGTTAAAAGAACCGCCAAGTTACCTTACAAGTTTATTGGCAAGAGACGGGAACAAAAATTCAGCAAACTACCAACAGAATATCAGGTCTTACAACTCCATGTTTGCATTCACGTCAATGGGAGGGACTGTAGACAAAATATAAACAAAGGACGTGGACCTTATGTTTTCCGAGTGAAAGGACAGAACTACCACCATGTAGGAACTTTGCTTCCTGAAGAAGGTGAGAAGCCTCGTTTCCAACAATTATACATCTATGATACAGAGAACGAGATCCAGAATAGACTTCAAGTGTCAAGATCTGGTAAATGCAGTGCCCCATTAGATGAAAGCATTATCAAGGGCCTCCTAACAATGCTCAATGAGAACAACACACTTGTGCAGTCATTCAGAATGGCACGGGATAGATTTGAGGGCCATGAATGTCATAACCTAACTCTTAGATTACTTGGCCATAGGGAACAAGATGGGAGGAAATGCATTGTGCCATCAGTATCAGAAATTGCTGCCTTGATAGTCAAAGATCCAACCAAAGAAAGCTATGGACGGGATATTGTTCTAGAGTACACAGATGTGAGAAAGAAAAGGATATCAGAACTACATCCAAAATTTATGGCCATGCAATACCCATTGATTTTCCCATATGGAGAAGATGGTTATAGATGTGGCATAAGATACAAAGAAAATGGTGTAAGCAATGGCAAGAAATACATCACCATGCTGGAATACTATGCATATCGCCTCCAACAACGCTCTGATCAATCGATGTTAATGCTAATGTGTGGAAATCTGTCAATGCAGTTCCTAGTTGATGTCTATACATGCATTGAGCAATGTAGGCTTAACTGGATAAGAAAGAATCAGGGAGCTCTACGGACAGAACTTTTTTCTGGGTTAAGGGATGCAATCAGAAAAGGAGATACAAGAACAGAACAAGTAGGCAGGAGGATACTACTTCCAGCAAGTTTCCAAGGAAGTCCCAGATGCAAAGAGCAAACTTATCAAGATGCAATGGCAATATGTCGTTGGGCTGGATACCCAGACTTGTTTGTAACATTCACATGCAATCCTAAGTGGCCAGAGATCCAGTGCATGCTAGATGAATTCGGGAAGCAGAAGCCAGCAGAACGCCCTGATATTGTAGTTCGAGTGTTCATGCTAAAACTGAAGGAGTTAATGATGGACATTAAACAAAGGCAACATTTTGGAAAGACTAAAGCAAGTAAGTACGGACAGACTCACCAATAACTAATAGATGTGTATGTTTTTTTATAAACTAGTTCATTTGCTGACACACTCTAAACAAAAATGCAGTTATATACACAATAGAATTCCAAAAGAGGGGACTTCCACATGCCCATATTCTAATATTCCTTGAAAAAGGAGAGAAGCGCCTCGACCCCTCACAAATTGATGAAATAATATGTGCTGAGATCCCAGATAAGGACAAGGATCCAGAAACATTTGAGGCCGTGAAGAAATTTATGATGCATGAACCATGCGGAGAGGCAAATCCAAAGTCACCATGCATGGTGAACCACAAATGCGCTTATCAGTTCCCAAAAAGTTTATGTGATGAGACTATCATTGATGAAAATGACGTCCCAATATACAGGAGACGAGATGAAGGCCAGCTAGAAATAGGGGGAGTCAAGATGAATAATGGATTTGTTGTGCCATACAACAAAGCTCTCCTGGTCAAGTTCCAAGCACATATTAATGTGGAGTGGTTCACCCGGTCCAGATCAGTCAAATACCTATACAAAGATGTTCACAAAGAAGAAGACCAGGCAACAGCAGTGATTGCAGAAGCAAGGTCAAAGACAAATGATGAGATTAAAATGTACCTAGGGTGCAGATATATAACAGCATTTGAAGCTTGTTGGAGAATATTTAGGTTCCACCTCAACTACCGAGAGCCATCTGTTGAGAGGCTACGGTTCCACATGGAGAATGAACAAGAAGTGATTTTTCCTGACTCAACAAACCTAGAGGATATAATGAAACGACCAGGGTCAGGGGTTACCATGTTTACAGAGTGGATGGAGACAAATAAAAAGCATGAGGATGCCAGGGAACTAACATACCCAGAGTTCCCGACCAAATGGGCATGGCATGCTAAAGAAAAGAAGTGGGCAAGACGACAAAGTGGCAAGACAATTGGGAGGATCTACAATGCCCACCCTGCAAGTGGAGAAAGGTATTATCTCAGAATGCTTCTAAACACTGCAAAGGGTTGCACATCATTTGAAGACATCAGGACTGTCAATGGAGTTGTGCACTCTTCGTACAAGTCAGCATGTCATGCACTAGGATTTCTAAATGATGACAACGAGTGGATTGAGTGCATCAAGGAAGCATCTAACTGGGCTTCTGGGATGCAACTACGGCAATTATTTGCAACCATTCTGTGCAACTGTGAGATTACTAACCCAAAGAGGTTCTGGGAATCGAATTGGGAAGCACTCTCTAAAGACATACAGCAAAGAGAAAATTCGACCCGCCCCCTCAAGCCTTGGCGTATAAGAACATGTGCTTTAATGAAAATTGAGAAGCTAATGGGACAAGCTGGAAAATCACTAAAGGAGTACCCTGGAATAGATCTACCAGATAAGGCCAAGTTAAATGATACTGAAAACAGACTCATAAATGGAGAAATGAACCTGTGACAGAGACAAGTTGAAGGATGAGCACCTCCAAATACTAAAGAGTCTAAACTTAGATCAGAAAAGGGCCTTTGATGCAATAATTGAATCAGCAGACCAATCCCTAGGGAAGCTAATATTTGTGGATGGCTATGGTGGGACAGGTAAGACATACCTTTGGAAAGCAATCACAACCAGGCTACGATCAGAGGGAAAGATAGTACTGGCGGTTGCCTCCAGTGGCATAGCCGCGCTTCTGCTTCAAGGAGGCAGAACAGCACACTCGGCATTCAATATTCCAATGACTAACAGATGAATCGACGTGCTACATCAAACAAGGTTCACACGTGGCAGATCTACTAATAAAGACGTCACTCATAGTGTGGGACGAAGCTCCAATGGCAAACAGAAATTGCTTCGAGGCACTTGACAAGAGCTTAAGAGACGTGTTAAGGTTCACAAATGATAATAGTCTTGAAAAACCCTTTGGTGGCATGACAGTTGTTCTAGGAGGGGACTTCAGGCAAATCTTACCTGTCATACCAAAAGGAAAAAGGGAGCACACTATAAATGCGTCAATTAAATCCTCATACCTGTGGCAGCATTTTGAGGTATTCAAATTGACAAAAAATATGCGGCTAAATTGTGTGCCCACCAATCGAGCACAGCAGCAGAAGACTGCAGAATTTGAAGAGTGGATATTACAGATTGGCAATGGAGACACAGTTTCATTAGATGAGGAATGGGTTAGCATCCCTAATGACTTGTTGCTACAAAAAGGAGATGATCCAAAAGCAAAAATCATCGAAAGCACTTACCCGGACCTGCACGATAACTGCTGCAGGCAGCAATTCTTTGAAGAAAGAGCAATACTGTGTACAACAAATGAGAATGTCAAGGAAATCAACGAATATATTATGGACCAAATTCAGGGTGATACGGTAAGTTACCTGAGCAGTGACAGTATGTCCAAATCGATGTCTTACAACCATGAAATAGAGCATCACTATCCAATGGAGTTCCTCAACACCTTAAAGCACCCAGGAATTCCAAACCACCAGCTCAAGCTCAAAGTTGGCCTGCCGGTGATGCTTCATCGTAACATCAACCAAAACGGGTTGTGCAACGGTACTAGAATGATAATTACACGACTCGGGGAAAATGTCATCGAAGTGCAGATCTTAACTGGAACCTGCAAAGGAGACAATGTATGCATCCCTCGGCTCATCATGTCAACATTCGAGCCCAGCTGGCCATTCGTGCTGATAAGGAAGCAGTTCCCTTTCTCCGTGTGCTTCGCAATGACGATCAACAAAAGCCAAGGGCAATCTTTGAAAAAGGTTGGCCTCTATCTGCCGAAGCAGGTTTTCACCCATGGGCAGCTCTATGTGGCAGTCTCCAGAGTCACAAGCAGGGAAGGGCTGAAGATTCTCATCGCTGATGAAGATTGCCCAGGTGAAGGGATGGCAAAAAACATCGTCTACAAGGAGATATTCTATAATGCATGTACGTGAAGTTCGACAAAATCTGGGTTCCCAGTAGTTAGAAATCCCTATCTGTAATTTTAGTGGCAGTAGTACATTAGTTGTTTTTATGTTGTACAAGCTGAATAGCTGATGCTAAGGTTGGTGTCTGCAGAAACATGGTGAAGTTCCTGGTCCCTGAAGAAGAATGCAATGCCGCAAAACGTCGTCTGCAGAGAGGTCTTCTAAATTGCTTACATGTAGTATTTCAATAAAAGCTGGGCTCCCCAGTGGTGTAAAAATAACTTAGGCAGTCTGTAAATTGTAATGGTAGTTGGTAGCCGCTCCATGAAATAAGGTTATGCTAGATGCTGAGACTTTTTAAGGATGAATTTGTGGTTCTGTGTTTGTATAAATCTCGGATTTATTCGCTTCTAGGAGTATTATTCCAGTTGCATTTTCCGATTTCCATTACTATCCAACGCAAATTGGTTTGTAGTATGTTTGAGGAATCAAATCGAGATTCTCCGTACCTGCGCGTGGAGGCTTTGGTCCAATCGATGCCGCCGCGGCCATGCGCGGACAGCACCCGCCCGTCCCGCCGGCGTGGAAGGCGGCCGAGACGACGCCATAGGCGACATCACCGTGTAACTACCCAAGGCTCTCCGGCGAGACTAACTCCGGTGAGCGTAAGCGGATACAGGATAAGCAGAGAGGGTAGAGTCTCAGTCGAGCGGCGAACGGCGCCGAACTCGAGTTCTTCAGGCAAAGCCTAGAAACGATATTACAGAGTTCATGTTCAGAACGATACAACGCCGGCTCAAGTAGCCAGACGCGCCCCCCTGGCCACGCAGGGCCCACTTGTCATACACACCCGTTTACGCCTTCCATTGATTACGCCATCAGTGCTCGCTGGCGCCCCGTGCATCCTCTCCTGCTTGTGTTGTCACCGATGCAGTGGTGACAGGTTCCCCCTGGAGAACTTGCTTGTCCCCAAGCAATAGCATTTGGAAACCTTTTCTGTATAACATTAGCATCCTCCCAGGTAGTAGCATCATCCGCCAAGCCAGACCACTTGATCAGCCACTGAGTGATTGCGGAGTTACCTTTCTTGACGAGACGACGATCTAGTATCTTCTCTGGTGCGACTTGGTCTTTGTTCAAGTCAATGATCTTCGGTAGGCTATGAAAAACTGGGGTGTAATTTGGGGTAAATGGTTTAAGCTACGAGACATGGAAGACTGGATGCACCTTGGAGTCTTGTGGGAGATCAAGCTTATATGCTGCTTTTCCTATCCTCTCCAGGATGGTATATGGACCGAAGAACTTCAATGCGAGCTTGGGAAAAGGCCTGTTGACAACAGAACTCTGTGTGTACGGCTGTAATTTCAATAGCACCTTGTCCCCTTGCTGGAATTCTCTGTCAGTTCTGCTTTTATCTGCTTGCACTTTGATTCTGTTTTGCGCTGACAGAAGGTTGGAGCGTAACATATCATTGTAAGCTTCTCTTTCTGCTATCCAGTCTTCTACATCCTTGTTGGTGGACACCGACTGTAAGGGAGTAGGCAACACCGTAGGCTCATAACCATACAAGGCCTTGAAAGGAGAACACTGCAAGGAAGCATGGTGTGTAGTGTTGTACCATAGCTCTGCCTGAGGTAACCACCTTTTCCATTGCTTGGGATTATCATAGACAGAACAACGCAAGAACATCTCAAGGCACTGATTCACCCTTTCACTCTGCCCATCTGTTTGAGGATGGTAAGCAGTGCTCATTGACAGTGTGATCCCCATCAACTTCAATAACTCTGTCCAGAAATGACCTGTGAACACCTTATCCCTGTCTGAAACTATTGTGTTTGGCAGTCCATGCAGCTTAACCACATTATCAAACACTGCTTGTGCCACTACCTTGGCTGTGAAAGGATGGTGGAGAGGTATGAAATGGGCATACTTGGAGAATCTGTCGACCACCACCAGTATAGTGTCAAAAGTGTCAGACTTGGAAAGTCCTTCGATGAAGTCCATGGTAATGTCCTGCCATGCACCTTTGGGAACTGGCAATGGTTGCAAAAGGCCTGCAGGGTGGGTGTTTTCATGTTTTGCTTGTTGGCAGACAGCACGCTGTTTGACAAAATTTTCTACGTCCTGCTTGATGCCTTTCCAGGTGAATAGCCTCTTGACTCTGATATATGTGTTTTGGATGCCAGAATGACCACCTACAGCTGAAGAGTGCAGAGCTGCAATTAACTTTGTTTTTATTGCTGAATTGTTCCATATCCATATCTGTTGCCCTTTCTTGATAATGCCTTTATCCAAGCTGTAGTCTTCTGCATTGTTGTTGCTCAGTGCCAGCTGAGCCATGAGCTGTTGTGCCTCCAGATCAGTGATGTATGAATTTTGCACTTCAGTAATCCATGTTGGTTGTGCTTCAGAAACCATTGTTGTTGACATGAGATGTCCCACCCTTGACAAAGCATCTGCTGCCAAGTTCTGTTTGCCTTGCTTGTAGAGAATCTTGAACTGCAATCCCATTAGCCTGGTCATTGCCTTCCTCTGCATATCTGATTGCAGATGTTGTTCTCCCAGATAGCTAAGACTTTTGTGATCAGTTTTGATTATAAACTCCCTTTTCTGAAGATATGGCCTCCATTTCTCCACTGCCATGATGAGTGCTAGGAATTCCTTCTCATAGATGGATAGCTGCTGGTGTGATGCAGACAGTGGCTTGCTAAGGTAAGAAACTGGTTTGTCTTTCTGCATAAGCACTGCTCCAATCCCTGTGTCACATGCATCAGTTTCCAAAGTGAATGGCTCAGAGAAATCTGGAAGGGCTAGCACTGGTGTTTGAGTCATGGCTATCTTCAATTTGTCAAAAGCTTGCTGCGCAGTAGTATCCCAGCTGAGCTGCTTTTTCTTTAACAAAGATGTCAAAGGCTTTGCTATCACTCCATAGTGCCTCACAAATTTTCTATAGTAACCAGTTAAACCTAAGAAACCTCTTAACTCAGTCTGATTCTGTGGGATTGGCCACTGCTGCATGGCTTGGATCTTGCTAGAATCAGTGGCAACACCTTGTGCAGAGATCACATGGCCCAAATACTGCAGTTCAGGTTGTGCAAAGGAACATTTGGAAAGCTTGATGTAAAACTTGTGCTGCCTCAAAGTTGTTAAGATAGCTCTTAAGTGAACCAAGTGTGACCGTAAGTCTGAGCTATACACTAGGATATCATCAAGGAACACTAGTGCAAACTTTCTCAAATAAGGTTGTAAAACTGAATTCATTAAGCATTGAAATGTAGCAGGTGCATTGGTGAGGCCAAAAGGCATTACCCTGAATTGGTAGTGCCCATGATGAGTTTTGAATGCAGTCTTGTATTCATCTTGTAACTTCATTCTGACTTGGTGGTAGCCAGCTTTCATGTCAAGTGTTGTGAAGTAGGCTGCTCCTGCTAGCTCATCCAGAATCTCATCTATAATTGGTAGGGGAAATCTGTTCTTTACTGTCATGGAATTCAATTTCCTATAATCCACACAAAATCGCCATGATCCATCTTTCTTTTGAACTAGGAGCACTGGGGAAGCAAAAGGGCTTGTACTTGGAGTTATGAGACCTGCTTCTAGCAATTCCTTTACTTGTTTCTCTATCTCATCCTTGTGCAAAGGTGAGTATCTGTAGGGTTTAGCATTCACAGGCACAGCATCTGGTAAAAGTGGAATGGCATGGTCATAGGCCCTTGATGGTGGTAAGCCTGTTGGTTCCATGAATACATCTTTGAACTGTTGTACAAGCTGTTGAACAGCTTTGTTTGCCTTTTGTACTTTGTCAGGGAGAACTTGTTCTACCACTGCAATGGCCCAAATATCATTGCCCTTGGCCCACTTTCTCACTTGATCTACAGACATTTCTTTGATCTGTAACTCCTTGTCTGTCAGAATCCCTTGGATATAAACTTGTTGATCTTTCTCCTGAAAGGATATAGTCTTGCTGGCCCAGTGACAATCCATTGGGCTTCTTGGCTTCAACCAATCAAAGCCTAGAATGGCATCATATACTTCCAGCTCGATGACCCTGAAATCATTGGAAAATGTATATCCCTGAATCCACCATTCCAGAGCTGGAACATAGCTATTACTGTACATCTCTGAACCATCAGCAACTTTTACTTTGGCTGGAGCACATGGCTGAGGTTGGATGCCCAATTTCTTGAGAAAAGCTACACTGACAAAGCTGTGGGAACTACCAGAATCTAGTAGGGTCAACATGACTTGGTTCTTGACCAATGCTCTCATTCTGATAGTATCTTCATTTGCTTTACTTGAAAGTGCATTCAGAGACAAATGACACAAATCTTCAGCAAAAGCATCTTCCTGCTCTAGCTGCAGTAAGATATCATCTGTCAAGTCCATATTCAATTCTTCCACAGTAAGATTGTGCACTTGGGGCTTGGGTCTTTTTGTACAAGTTGCAATATGAGCAGGGCTGAAATGCTCCCCACAATAAAAGCACAAATTGTTGGCTTTCTTGTAGTCCCTTGCCTGCCTAGCTTTCCAGAGATCAGTTCCCTGTGACTGTGGTGGTGCCTTCATATCTTTGGTCATGCTGCTGGGCATTCTAGTAGTCCATGAAGACTTAAATGGTTTGACCTTTGTTCTTGCTACCTCTTCTTCTTGAATGCTGGCCAAATGAGCAGCATTATCCACTTTAGCAGGATCCTGGGACCTTACTACTGCTCTCAGTTCTTCTTTGAGACCTCTAATAAAATGATTCACAAAAAACATCTCATCTAAAGCACAATTATGCATACTGAGCTGATATCTGGCATCTATAAATTCCTGATAATACTCATCTACTGTGCCAGTTTGCTTGAGCCCCATCATGACTGTCATTGCTTTCTTGTAATCATAAGTTTCAAACTGCTCCTCAATTGTTGCAGTGAAATGCTCCCAGGTGCCCAGATCATGTGTCAATTTGTAAGCTTGAAGCCATTTTGATGCATTGTCAGTAAAATTCATGGTTGAGTAGACTACCCAAGAGACTTTAGGTATGTTGAATATGGTGAAATAGTCTACTGCCTTATCTATCCATATTTTTGGATTTGAGCCATCAAATTTGGGGAAGTTCATCTTTGGTAAAGGTGCACTAGCTCTCCTAGGAGATAGATTACCTCCCGGGCGACGCCCTGTTCGGTGTTGCTGCCGTGCACTTGGTTCTGGATCCTCTGGCCCCGAAGTTCTGGACTTCGCCGCAAACTCCTCCTCTTCCTGTTCTTCTTGGCGAAATTGGTTGATGGTCAGCTGTGCTAGCACTCGGCCCGTTTCCTTGATCTGCTTGGCCATCAGTAATTGGTCTCTCACAGCTTGATCTGTGACTTGAGAGTTGATATCCAACTGTGCCTTCATCTGTTGTTGGGTGTTCTCCATCGAGCCGACTTTGGCGAACAACAGATCCAGTCGACCATGTAGGTCATCCCACCTGTCATCATCGATTTGGCTTGTTGCATCCATCACCTCCAAGAGGATCTGCATCTGGTCAGAGACCTTGCGCGACCCTGATTGCTTCTTCTGCTTCCCTATTGCTGAAGTTGTGGATTTAAGTACCTTGTACCCGGTTCCTGTGTCGACTTGATGAACTCGATGTGAGCCCGTCGAGTCAGATCTCCGCCGCCCGAGATGCGGCTGCAGCTCCGGAATTTCACAGGGAAACAAATGTTCCCAAACCCTAACTGCAGAGCATCTCTCGCCTTCGCCTCCGCTGAACGAATTCGCGCAAGAGCACACGGAATTTTACGGGGAAACAAGTGCTCCCCAACCCTTTGCTCGCGACGAACCCGCAGCTGATGTGACTGGGTAAATTGGGGGTGTTTCTCCACGAATCCGGATGAAAACAGGGATTTTAGACGGGTTAGCCGAAACCTGTTCGCATCACGCCGATCGGACTGGATTCGGGAGATGGGCTCTGGAAAATCGATCGAATTCGGTGGATTGCGCAAGGGAAAAGAATCGCGGCAAGCGCGCAAACCCTAAGCACAAGATCGATGCCTGTGGCGCCCGGCTGACACGGGGGCCAACGGAGACGTCGCCGTGGGCCCGTGGCGGCCCTTGAGCTGGGGCGGCGTCACCTTTGTTGGTGGCTTGGAACGAAAAGTTCGTAAACATAGTTTACTGGGGAAACTGTTTGGTTCTAATGATTTTGAGCTTTGTCAAATACTCAAATTGCTGCTGCTTGACAAAATCACATCTAAGCATGTCAATCCCAATCTGTGCTAGACAAGTAATTTTGGCTTTATTTGCCATAAGCTTTTACAAACACTAACAGAAGGGCACGTGCCACAGGCACGTGTTTTAAAAAATTATTAAAATAAAGATTTAGTAAATATGGACTCTTTAGATTAATCTAGAGCGTTTGATCGTCATAAAATCCGACTGTGTAGGAGTCATGTAGTCAACTTAGACTCTTTAGATTAATCTAGAGTGTCTGATCGTTATCATAAAAATCCGACGGTGTTGGAGGGGCAAGAGTAACACGTAAGATTTGGTACAAAAATTTCATCGTGCTTTATAATATAGATATAGAGCGTTCGATCATCATAAAATCCAACAGTGTAGCCTCAAAGGTGTAAGAGTTTTAAAGAGATGTAATCAGTATGGACTCTTTAGATTAATCTAGAACATCGAATCATCATAAAATCTAACGGAAGGTGTAAGAGTAAGATTTGTATGGCCGTCAAATCTTTTACTCTTTATAGTATAGATAGATAGATTCATCTTTTCACCACAAATTTAGCAGCTTTCGCAAGGAAAAAATACATTGTATCGAACTCTTGCGAAAAATACAGACGAGACAAGACCTATATGACGCATGATGATTTAAACTTCAAAAGCTTCGAGCCGCTTCACTAAGGGCCTGTTTGTTTCAGCTTCTGATGAGTTTTTCATGAATAGCTTTCCATATATCGAAAAGCCGAAAAGCTCTGAAACTGGAAAGCCAGAAGCCTCTTTCTGTGAGCTTTCTAGCTTTCCAGTTTCGTAGCTTTCCGGCTTTCCTATGTATGGAAAGCTATTCACGGAAAGCTCGCCAGAAGCTGAAACAAACAGGCCCTAAACCGGAGCCAAATACTTGACAAGTTTGATTTTTTTACTATTCACACTATAACCGCTAATTATTTAAAAGGTGTATAGCTTAGTGGAACAATGAAAGTATCGTTATATTTTGTATCAAGTATTCAAGTATACTTTAAAAACAATACATGTTGAAAATGGTTAATAATAAATATGTGAGAAATTTGAAGGTCAAATTTTAAACAGTAAAAAACAAAGTTTTCAATTATTTGTGAACAGAAGTTAAGTCCCTCCCTCCCGCCCGGCCTCTTAGTATATGGAATTATGGAAAGGCTGGTGTGCTTACTCCAGGCCCACGTCGTCTTCGCCCGTGTTTAGTTCCAAAACGAAATCTTTTCACCCATCACATCGAAGAAGAATCTTAGATGCATGGAGCATTAAATATAGACGAAAAAGGTGAAAAGTTATATGGATAGGCTGTAAATCGCGAGACGAATCTAATGAGCCTACTTAATTCATGATTTGCAATAGTAATGCTACAGTAATCATCCGCTAATTATGGATTAATTACCCTCTAATTACCATCGTTAGATTGGTCTCGAGATTTCCAACCTATCCATATAACTTTCCACCTTTTTCGTCTACATTTAGTAATCCTAAATTGGTAAAATCGAAACCCGAAATCTTTTCACCGAAAAGTTTTCACGAACATAACACGGGCTTCATCTTTGCCTGCGCCGGAACAAGTGACTGTCGATTCTGCTGTGCAGAACGGGACGCCGCGTTGGCCGTTAGAGTTCCCGCGCAGGAGATGTTGATACCAGTGTGGCTCGGCGCAGCAAAGGACGGTCCGCATACCTCAGAATTACAGCTCGAAGGACCGAAGGAGCATGTGTGCCGGATCGCGCAGGACCTAGGCTACCTCACCGAGGAGCTGGAGGAAGAATATGAGATGGTATGGCCCCCTCATGCTGATGGGGTATTATGCTAACGGGGATGATGGCATGCACGCCATCATGTTGAAGCTATTGCCACGTACTATACTATGTACACTAAAAACACTATTAAATGGTCCTGGGGATACATTTTGGATGGATGAAGTATATCGAAGATCTCACATCAGCACAAATTGCACGGGTAAGGGAATTCCTGATTATTTCACAGCTTCAAGAAAAACAATATAGGATTCAACACTAATAAAAAGGTCAGCGTTCAGTCAGTAGAGAGTAACTAATGAACGATCATGCACAGACCTCAGCTCAATTAATGCTGGAAGAGTGATGAACACAAGTAGAGAATTAATTGAATCAAATGCACCGCAGTAAGATACCAAAACTATACTTCATCACTATACCAATCATGTGAAAGTTCACTTGTATGTGATGTGGTCTACCATGTTGGACTACAAAAGCTAATTTCTCTACTCCCTCCTCGTTCCAAATTACAGGCCGTTCTAGCTTTTCTACATTCATAGTCTTTGTTATGCACCTAGAGAGAGTACTTTTTTTTATATACACTAGTACTCCTGCACACGCAATGTATACGCACCACCCAAAGTTAGCATTTACAAAAGAACTAAAGGAGTATGTTGCTGAAATGCCACATAGACCGGGGCCATCCAGCATCATCTCGATCTACCGTCTCTATTTAGCGTCTCCCAACAAATCTCCTGGCCACATTCATTGCAGGTAGTCGTGCACCCTGCTTTCGTGCCATGGCTTCTTAGAGTCAGCATATGGCCTAGGTTGTTGCACTTCTTTTGGTTGCTTGAGTTGACCTTAGGTAGCTGGGGTTGCCGGCTTCTTGAAGCGGTTTTAACTGGCCGCACAAGGTTGGGATCTGTTGGAACTGCAGGCATGTTTGATTTTCTCCTGGGATCACGTACCGCATTCCTTAACGCCTCCCACTCTGACAAGGCCATGTCTTGTTCCTCCTTCGTAAGCCTTTCTTCATCATTTTCTTGGAGGAGAGCTTCATGTTCATGGTAACCTGCAATCCACCTGTAAATTCCAGACAGACATTACCTAACAAGCAGCTGCCTAGCATAGTTCATAGTGAAAACCAGAGACAATAGATTCATGTTTGACAACTGCAAGGCGATAAAGAGTGATGAAATAAACAGATGAGACAAGTCTGATTAGATAATAAACTAAGATCATATGATTTATGCCTATAGCATGATATTCGATCAAGCAGTATGCATAAGGAAAGTAATAGGATGAGCATTACTTAGTTTGTTCACTGAGTAGGTTCAGCATGAGCCTGTCGACAAGTACAGGTTCAGAAGTTCCAATGGTGTTGCAAGTGGATGGCTTCTCAGTCATGGTAGGACTGTTCTCATTCTGTTCCATTAACTCCTCTTCACCAAATTCAAAAAGATGCAACATTTCTTCTTTGGAGATGGTTCTTGAAATTTGCTGTCTATCCACCACCCTTGCTGCAAGGCCTTCTTTTGTCACCTATAATACTCAATTAAGATGAGTAATTACTCAAACAAGGATGGGACTTTATCTACAAGGGTCCAGGTACAAGAATAACTTGGATAATACAAACTGAAGTCCAGACCAGAGAGAAAAATACAAAATTACCTGTCGTTTGTATATTTTCTCTTCCATTGTTCTATGTGCCATTAGGCGGTAAGCATATACAGGTTTGGTCTGCCCATACCTGGAAAGAACATTCCCGTTGAATAAATAAATAAATAAACATGCAAGTGCAGCTAATGAGCAACTCAGGTGACAAGCTCTTGCCTCCAAACTCGATAAATGGCTTGCAGATCGTGTGTTGGATTCCAGGATCCATCCAGAAGA
Source organism: Urochloa ruziziensis (assembly GCA_015476505.1). Taxonomy (NCBI): domain Eukaryota; kingdom Viridiplantae; phylum Streptophyta; class Magnoliopsida; order Poales; family Poaceae; genus Urochloa; species Urochloa ruziziensis. The sequence continues at coordinate 53,619,671 of CM027118.1, forward strand.
ACCACACGATTTGCAGCATGAAGGTTAATGCCCAGAGATCCAGCACGAGTTGATATCAACGTGCATTTCACTCTTGCATTTTCCGGGTCGTTAAACATCTCCACAAGATTCTGCCGATCGGAAGATGGAGTGCTCCCATCAAGCCTGTTCAGCATGATACAAGATTATAATATTTGCAAAATCAAATGGTTACAATGATGATAAACAACTCTATAGTTTTTGCAGAAACAGGTATCAACAGCGATGATATCCAAGCCTTTTGTTATGCCCATTATTGCATTTAAAGATTATACTGTCATGCTACACTCCTGAATATTCCAAAGAGAAACATGACAGTTTGCCCTATTAAAAAAAGACATGACAAAGTCTGGAATCATAAAATATACTTACTTACCAGAAGACTGGAATAGTGCGACGAGTTAAGATGAAAATATAGATGCTTTTGGTTGAAAGAGTATGACATGATTGCAGGTTTCCCTAGTCCCTACTTGAAGCCCTTCTGTTGCTATTCATGTTTTTAACATTATTTAAAATGGCACAATCAAGAGCAAAACAAAGTGGATGGCACCAAAGTGACAACGGTATCCTGGAGCTGACCAAATTGCAGATCTTTCAGGTTTCACAATGGTTTCATTCCCACATGAATTGGAAAGAAATTCCACTATCGAGACTCACGGTCCAGTTCCCTAAGGCCTAATTTTTAGTTTATAGGAACAAACATTTATGGGAAGGCCATGGAAATAGTTGCATATTACTTCCGTTCTGAAATATGACGTCATTGACTTTTTTGATTTGTTTGACTATTCGTCTTTTCTACAAATATTTATGCAAAACAGATAAATATATGCATACCTATACCAATCCTTCCCTCGCTTCCAATGTTTGCCTTCTTTTCCTTTGATTGGCAATTTTGACAGATAAAACTCCACTAAATCCAGTGTAGTTAAGCTCTGGCTAAACACCAATACTTTGTCGCCCAATTCAGAACATTTTAACAGAATATCAAGTAGCAAAACCATTTTGCCACTATAATCTGTCTCCATATAAGTATTCGCATCTAGAAGTTCCTCCCACCAATTACTTTCCTACAATAAAAATGAAAGGTTACACAAACAGAACTAAATACTGTGCCATGCACAGTATTCCACTACAGAAATACAGGTATGTTTTGGTTTATTGGCAGACCGAGTTTGGATTAAATTATCAATCACCCATTATGGCACACACGTAGAAACCAGAAAGATGTCTGATACACAGCTATAGACAATAGACTGAAAAATTTTGCACCAAGCCCCTTGGGGTACCATAGAATGGATGTTTTAAACATTTTGTGCTTGACAATGTTAAGTACCTCATTCACAAAGTTGCATTTTTTGGACTGCTGATCAGCTCTATCCTTTTGCTTCTCTGTAAAAAATAAATAAATTTAGAGTAGGTGTATATGTCACAGGGAATTCAGATAATAACACGAAGTACACTTTGCAGGTTTGCCAAACTCTGGTGGGTATTATCAAAAGCGGGATATAATAAATTACCTCCATTAGGCAAGTAACTTTCAGTATTATCATCACTTGAACTCTCATCCATCATAAAATTCTCCACGGCATCCTCACGACGCAAATTTCCTCTCTGTTCTTTAGCCATCTGGAGGAGCCCTGGATGATTCCATACCTGCATTTCAACAGTGTTATTTAGTAACAGGTAAAGAAAAAGGAGCCTCCACATTTAACCTCACAGACTAGAAACTATCACGTTAATTATAGATAAAGAAAATATCTCCAACATTCAGTTACAGAGGGTCCAAAATATAATGGTTGAGATTTATTTGACATACAAATAACATTAAGCAAACAACATTAATATGATATAGATGGCAATAGTGCCGAAACAAAACTCTTCTATCTAAAGAGAATTACTCATCTACAATCACGGAATCAATCGTAGTTAGTAACAATAAAGCACAGGCAATGATCTTGCTACAGCTCCACTCAAGTGAAAGCAACTAGACAGCAACCCCACCATGTTTTTATCCAAGAAACAGCACAAAGATGCAGGGTCATCATACCTGCGCTAATGTTTGGTACTTGGCAAAGAAGGAATTGTGAGATTTTTCTGAATAACCACTACTTGAGAAACCATGAACATCCAAGAATCTTCTGTATAGCCTTTTCTGCAGCTGAGATAGGTTTACAGTAATAACAAAAACCTTCTTAGGTGGTAGATCATTCTTCACAACATTCATGCTCATCCGCTGGACAAAACCTTTCAGTTGTTCAAACAAAATGTGTGATCGTTGGTTCATGATCTTTACATCATCTGATGTTGAATTTGTGTGTTGCCCATTTTCAATGGGGTTCTGGAACCTGATAAAACAGGACTTATTATTCCAAATTTCAATAAAATTACGGTGCATATATGGTAGAGCGTTCATTTACCTGTTTCGGAATTCATGGCTACTCCCAAGAAAGCCTTCCCTGACAAAATCAACCATCTGCTCACAAGATCAAATCAAAATCCAATGGCAAACCACTAGTGGTAAGTATTAACATCATGGTAACTGGACGATTAAGCAAACAAAACAGTAGGGATGCACTGCTCCCTTACACAGTAATATTCCATCAAGTTATTCTGCAACGGAGATCCAGTTAACGCAATTCTTCTCTGTGTCCTTACTTGTTTCAGAGCCTGTGTAATGTCAGCCCTTCTATTCTTTATCATATGCGCTTCATCACATACAAGAATGTCTGGCCCGCACTGGTAGTACAATGAATAGTGTAAAAAACCCACAGCTAACATGTTATAAAGTTGCGAGAAATCATGCTATATCATTATGCATGTCATATTACCATAAAAGCAGTATTATTTGAAACCTCAGTACATAGCCAAAAAAAAAACATCTAACAGCAACATGAGAACTTGAAACAATAACAGAACAATAGCAAGGAACATGGAATGTTACCTGCAAAGCATAAGTAATTTCATTTGCAACATTTTTGTCCTTCACATGTTTTCCAAGGGATAAGCTCCTAAATGATGAATAACCAATGAGAAGCACTCCGCCTTTTACTCGCCATTTGGTCAGTAAATCTGGTCTTTTCACCCTGCAAAAACAAATGTTGGAGGGAGTGTTCCATCATAGTAGAAAAGATTTATTATAGGAACCATCACATCACAAAATTACCGATAATAGTAAAACCATACTAGGTGCGGGAAATTCTTCAAACTTTGGCTGCTGAAGGTAAACATATAGTGAAAGTAAAAATAATAGGCAAGCGGTTAAAATTGCATCTTGTATAAAAGTGGATATTTTAATATATATGCATATGTTCAGAAAGGCTCTCCACTACTCTTTTGTATCCAGATCATCTGCAGTTTCATACACATTATTGGCACAAAAGGCTCTAAGTTACACCTATAGGATGAGCAAATTTAGCAACATGTATAACATAATGCAACAAAACAAGAAATTTATTCGCACCTCGCAACATCTTCCAACATAAAAACACGAAGAGGCTTCAGTTCTGCTGGACTGCCACCTGCTAAACTCTTTCCTCCAGTTATGAAGAACATTAACAGGGGTAACAATAAGTGCTGTGCGCAATCCCAATTGAGCACATTTCATAACAGTGTAGAGAAATGTAATAACCTGCAGGGTGCAAATGAATAAGAATGCACTCCCATTACATGTAATGGAACAGAAGTATGCAAAACAAAAGTCAACCTAACAGTAACCTTACAAATATAAGAATCAACAAGCGCAAATACAAGTATAAAAATTGAAGTTGATTGACATAATTGATTGATATGTGAACATGTACTTGCAGCATACAACAAATGTATAGCTCTAAAGAAAAAGTATATCTAAGCCAACACAGACCTGAAAGGTTTTCCCAAGGCCCATATTATGCGCCAAAATGCAGCCAAGACCTTTATCCCCAGATTTCACCTTTTTAACAGATTGAATAACATTTTCCCACATAAACCTTATTCCTTCTACCTGCAATATCATAAAATTGAGTCAGATTCTGATATGGGCTCCCTGTACACTGGTAGTCATTGTTGATGCGGGGGTAACAGTGCTCCAACCTGATGAGGCTTCAGTTTAGAAGACATGCTGCTTGGAATCATAACAGGTTCCTCGTCTTCCTCCCTGGCAAGGTTGATTATATGCCCATCACCAGCATCCTCTAAAGAGACTTCATGTGAGGCTCCAAAGGAAGTTCCAACATTCTCTCTCCTTAACTTGCTGGCGGATTGCTCTTGCATGGACTTCAAATGGTCTTGCCTTGCCTTCAAAATAATGTTAAAGTCACAACCTAGATAAGACAGCCTCAGACAACAATACCTATAAAATAAATATCACAAACCTTCTCCATTGCAATTTTGAGCTTAGTTTCCTCGCCAAGTTCTGTATCATCCATAATTCTTCTAATCCTCTTCTTCATTCTTCGCTTGCTAATAACAGGTTTAAGGAATGACCAGGAGCTCAGCTTTGGTATACTAAATAAATTAGGGGGAAAGATCATACCTAACAGGACCATTGTTTTCTGATCCACAAAGCTCTGGGTCGCTGCTCTCCGAATCAGAAGATTCCACACCACAGAGGGCCTTGTCACATTCAGAAATTAAAATTTCCAGTTGACTGGGTACACAGCAGCAACACTGCCAAGCAGTGGCTTTAGCTTCTGATAAGCATTCTTCACCTAAATTCTTTGACAAACAGTTTCTACAAAAAAGCAGATTACAAGAACTACAACTTTGAAGTAGTTCACTTTGTGCACACCAAGTGCAATAACCCCCAGATACAGGATCCTGCACAAATGCAAACAGCATCTCTAAGAAATCAGTATTGCCTAGTTCAAGACATCAGAAATCTGAACTGATTCTGTTTAAAGTTCAAAACTATTTACATGAAAGTAAGTATTGACCTCAAGACGATTCTTCTCTATCACAAGAAATCTGCATGGTCCACAAACAGTAACATCCAGTACTGGGTGGCGATGCACATCAGAGGCATTCAACATTTCAGAGCAAATGGTACATTTGAAAGTTTTAGGCAAACTTTTTTCACTGAGCTTAGGGCTTTGTGATGGAATAAGATCAAGATCAATGATATCAACCACCTTTTCAACTCTTGTTGAGCTACCTTCCCCATCATTTTGTAAAGCTGGTTTGCCATCTATCTGCATTTCATCATCACTTTCTATTATCACAGTTTCTGATCTCTTCTTGAAAAGCTCTTCATCATCTTCACATGTGCGCTTCAATATCTCAAGGGAAGCTTTGTTTTCATCAGTTTTGAGTTTTTTAGTTGAAGGAAGGACACATTTAGCACCCAAAACACCATTTTTGGAAAGAGGAGGCTTCTCATGGCATGATGAGACCAAACCAAAGCTCTCCTGCAAAACAGGAAAGGCTGTATTAGATGTAAAAATTTTACCCAATAAATCAGGGACCAACCATCTATCCATATCTATAAAAAATAAGTAAACACAAGAGCTCAAATTAATTTATATTTAAATAAGTACCTTAGTGTCTCTCGTCCTTTTTCCTTTCAAACGACGCTGCAGGCAATTCATTATTTTTGCATCATCCTCTTCCTTTACCTACATTAGTGGCAAACTTAGTTTCCCATTAATTAGGAAAGTTCACCAAGGAATCCCATATCAAGAAAAACCTATCTTGTGCTACTAGAAACCTGGTATCTAAACTAGAAATAGAATGATAGTAGATTCTGCAGTTGGGTTACAGTGGTGTTACCACTACCAGCAAGCTCACACAGATTTGCCAGTGCAACAAGTAAGAAAACATAACATGGGTGACTGCACTTCCAGAAGGGGCTATATGCTCTGATTTTGTGGGTCAAGTAGTCCCAACAAGAGAGCTTGTTGTTGATGGTTTAAACAAGTGCGCAAGTACAAGTTCTAACGAATCTTTCCTATCTGTTTACATTATTTGCTGAGATCTGATCTGATTTGGATTATAAATAATCTGCTGATGTAGCTGCAATGTGGAAAAAAACATTGACATGGCTGCCAACAGTATGAAAACCAGGGATGAAAAACTATTAGACCACGCTTAGATACCTAAGCATTCTTGTACTGGGAATAAGAAAGCAGGAGTGCAAATAAGGCATACACAGACTCAAAGTAGCAGCAACAGGTCCACAGGCTGCAATTAAGCATTGGTCACAAGAGCAAAACCAGTGGCATGTTTGCAGTTTTAACTAATTAGTAGAGCTACAGAAGTGGTTTCATCTGACCTTTCTGTATTTCCTTCTCTGTTCCTCAGAAAGCTCTACTTCATCTACGTCTTTTATATCATCAAAAACACCGTCAACTTCAGATATCTCCTCCACCTACAAAATAGCAAGAATAATAATGAAGATTTAGAAAGGAAGAGCCATGGACAAGGAGAAGATTGAAGAAAAAAATATATGCCACATCAGTTATACAAAAGTATAACGGTTCATAAAGATGTAACTGAAAACATTCTCTAATGATCTGTTTATATATATATATATATATAAATAATGTAGAGAGAAAAACACTAATGTTAACTCCCACAGTATTGAGTATTGACAAGAACTTCTCTTTCCAAAAGTAATATAGCTGAAATGGTCTAGTAACACGGTATATATTATTGTGATAAACTTGCAAGTACTTCCAACCCGTCACTATGTATCTTGCGTTAATACTATTTTCACTAGAACTACAGCTTTGTAAATATTATTGTGAAGATGAAAGGCATGATTGCACGCACATCATGGTGACATACTGCTAAAGATGATATATTAAAATTGTGCACGTGAGAGTTTCCAATACAATACAGTATGTCAGTATTCATTACAAAAGTGAAGGTTGTATGTTTTTTTGTCCTAACATTGCATGAAAAAAGCACTTTGCAATCTAAGCACTTCAGCTCCAGGCTTATTCCCATTTATTTAATAAATTCATATGAGTGGTTTTTCCCTCTGTTATTCAAAATTAACAGATAATAGTAAAAAAACATGTTTTCAAAATTAAGGAAAGAGGGTAGGATAAGTTTCAAGAATTCAATGAATTAGGAGTATAATGGTGGCATCACAAAATCAGAGAAACGAATGAGTTCAAGTGGAACCTCATCAACTCCAGGAAACTGGAGACCTAATGCGGCAGCTTCCTGGGGCGTACTTGCAAGATAAACTGATGCCCAGTTACTGCTACCAAAAGTATTTTCAGCACTCTTCTTAGATTTAATAAGTTCATTGAATGAGCTCCAACTTTTCTCATGACACTGAATAGACTCATCATCCCCAACAGGAATTTTTCCAGCAAGAAAGCCACTAGCTCCTTCCTCCAGCAACCTCCCGTGTTTTCTGATTGAAGCAGGTAGGCAAAGCTGAGATTCACAAAATAAACACAGAAACAACCAAAATTTAGCCCCAAACTTACCTCCTTACAGGCCTGCAAGACTGGAGGTACTCATCAGCCTTTTTAATGGATACGTTAGCTTCTTCAGGCACTTGGGAACCAGCCCAATGGGCCCTGCTTTTCCATGCTTCAGTTTCACAAACATTTGGAACTTGACTTTCAATTGACTTATAGAGTCTGGGAAGTTCAATTCCAGCAGCATCAAGTTGTTCCTGCATTAAAAGTAAATGCAAATCTTTCTTCAGTTCAATGCATAATGTGGGCCTTTTTTAAATAATTTTCCAAAAGAAATAAAAAGCACATAGCAATCATCATGGGGGTAAAAATTATGTATCAATTCAATAGAACAGGACCAGCCATAAGTCTAACACAAAATCAGTACAGAAAAAGTAAAAAGGGCTGCCATTTTGATAGCGAGTAGTAAGCAAAGTCCTCCAACAGAATTCAACACAAGAACTCCAAACATACGAGAAATGCAAGTGCCATTATTATACATAGAAAAACAGGTCATTTGGGTTCAGCACCAAATGCCGTATGCATTTATACAGCACAAGAATTCAGGAAATGCATCTATAAGGGACAGTGCATACAGATGGCAGTAATTGATAATATAATATGGACATGCCAAAACACTATCCTATTCAAGGAAAAACATTACCAGCAAAATAGAACTACGGGTCTCCAGATCATCGAGTTCATTTTCCCATTGCACCTGGAATTGCTCCATCTCAGTTGACACAGCTGATTCTAACTATTTACATTCAAGAAATATATCAGTGTATAGAAAGATAAACAATTAAGTATTACAAATTAGAAAATAAATATGAACATGTTCAAAACCTCATCTCCCTGAAGCCTCTCAGATAACTCCAATCTTACTTCAGTTTCAATTTTGTCCAGTGACTCTTTTTCAAGTGACTCTTGCGCTTGAGCTGCCTAAGAGCCACCAAAAACACAATCAGTGAAATGAAAAAAAAAACAATTATAAAGTAAATGAAAGGTATGCATAAAACAGAAATGATTACTTTGCTCTCAACTTCAAGAAATTCATAAATCAATTCTTCAACTTCTTCCTCAGTTAGAGGTACCTGTTAGTAGACAATCAAATTTGAAAAGATAAAAAGAGTTATCAAATACTGTTCAACTTGAAATTTAAAAAAAATGCTAAATTTTGGTCGTCAAAATTTTAAAATGCTAAGAGAAACTACATTGCAGTTGACAGGAAGTCTGACTAACATAAAAGGGTACCAATGATATAGAACAGAATAGTAGGGAAAAAAAAGATAAGAAAATAATTATGGCTAATATGAGTTCCCATAAAATCCATGTCAAGTTGCAATATTACTCGGTGTGATTAATTACATAACATTGCTACAATCATTGAAAATATCTGATCTCATTGATACCAACAGAACTTCGTAAAATCCAAGTAGGCTACCCTTGATAATGAATTATTGATAATGAATTAATTTATTAGACTCACACACCTCAGTGTCTTCCTCAATTGCTGAAGCTTGTTCATTATCTGATTCGTGTAGAGAGAATTCATATGAATCAGCATCTGAATCGTCATCAGTAATGGATGTTTCTTCATTCACATTATTGTCATTTGTTCTGGACTCAGGCTCCTCATGCTCTTTAAAGAGATCGTCTCTTGTGTTAGTCTTCGCTCCAACTCTATTTTCATCACTTTGAGAGTCACTAATTACTATATCATCATCTCCTAGCTGTCCATTTGGTTGAACAGATTCCATCCTTTTCAACTTGTCATCCAACAATATCCCATCCTTATCCATATCTATAGTATTATAATATCAATAACTTCCGCAGAACATATCTGATTCCATCTTTGCATACATGAACTGTTTTACTGCAAAACAAGATACAACATGAAAGTAAAACAAACGAATAAGCAAAACAAGAATGCAGGTGTGCATGGTATCAAATAATAAAAATAACAGTAAAATGGTATGTTGACAACAGAAATTAACATAAATGTAGGTTTCACTTAGGTGTTGAATGAACCGGGAGCCTGTTTGCTGCTGGATTCAGCATATTAAAACACGAATACTTGTTACCAAGATGAATTAAATCATATTCCCATTCGATTAACTTTAATGCCAAATATAAAAGTAACCTAGAAACTGTACTGGACTAAACTGCAGAACAGCATTAGTGCACAGAAAATGGCATGCCTTCAAGAAGTGCTATGTTTAATCACAGCACATTAGCATTACTGTCAAGAGCAATGGTAGGATGCCTAGTTAGCGAGTGGATAACATGGTAACGGCAAATTATACGACCGTGCAAGTTCAGCAGTAGTCTTTGTTTGCTAGCTAATCAAACTCATAAATGTTTGACTCTCGTAATAGTGCGGCATTAATCCCAACCTAAATACAGCTGGTCCACTTTGTTTTATTACTTTCCATACGTACAGAGCAAACACCTAATTTGGTTGAAGTCCTTATAAAATGAACATGCTACCATCTCCTACCTCAGCAGGAACAACATTGCAGGACTACAGAAATGTCTGTACCGAAGCCAGTCATTTTTTTTCCCTTTTTCCTCTCTCAAAAGAGGACGCAATGCATTGCCTACCGATTGCTTGCCCAATGCCAACCCAGAAGAACTGAACATTTCAGAGAACCAAACAGAACCCACACGACAAGGCAACGATGGAATCATTCCACCACAGAAAGTCACACCGAACCGAACCGACAAAAAAAGCCAAAAGTAGCCGGGATGGGGGTTTCACACTTGCTCAGTTCAATCTGTCCCCCAAAATCCCTGCAAAGCAAACCACGCCCGCAGTCCCGCACCCCTAGTTGAGAAACGACCAAGCCCAACGGCGCCAACCAACCACGATCCCCCGCGCGCCCCCAAGAGGAATCGAACAGCAAAAGCAATAAGGAACCAACAGACAAACCGCGGATTACTCACCAGCGAACAAAACCCAAGCCCGGGGCGGATCTCCGCCCCACTGGACTGCGAGAGGGGCGGTGCAGCAGCGGGCGGAGGATTCGGCGGCGCGGGGAGGGAGCGAACGGCCGGCGGTGTGGCGGTCGCCGGGAATGTCCTAGGTTTTTATTTGAAATTGTTTTGTAGGGCGTGCGTGATGGAAAAGGGAGCGATCTCAATAGGGGTGTGGGGAGAAGGTGGGGCGGCAGAGAAGGGGTTTTGTTTGTGGGGAAAGTTGGGGGAAGGGGAAAAGCGCTGGAAATAGAATGTTTTTTCACTCAACCGCAGATGATGATCCTCCCTCCAGGACTCCTCCTTCCTGCGCAAGATTTGAGCCGGGGGGATGACACGAGTCAAACAAAATTACTGCTCGGTGAAAGCGGGTTGGGGGTAGAGGGCGGTGACCGGTGGAGGGAGACTTTTTTTTTGTTCTTTTTTGACGGAAGTGGAGGGAGATTTTGGCCTCGATTCTTGTGATGGATTTCGAATTTTCGAATCTGCTGTGCTTTGTGATGGACGTTGGGTTTTGTGAAAATAATATTTTGCGCCATATTGTGGTGGACGAGCACCACCAGCACAAACTACTTTTCATAGATTTTATTTTATGAGATACGGTTTGTTAACGAAAATATGCTGATTGTATATTTATAAAATAGCAATTCCTTATTCGTCAATTTTGGTGGGCTGGGTCACAAAGATCCTAATTGTCACCGCTGACATAAACCCTAAAAACCTAAAGTGTCAAGCAAATTGAAATTTTTATGTCAAACTAGAATATGTGCACAGTATCCAAAAAATAAAATTTATTAAATCCGTCGAACAACCAAAAACTTCCAACAACTGGTATTATTTTACGGCTCACGGTTACATCTAAATCGAGATGTAACGTCATCACGTCGGCATGATATTGCTTTGTCCACCTAATGTGTTTTAGGCCTTGTTTGGAAACCATGTTGCTAAAATTTAGCACGTGCTAAAGTTTAGCAACCCCTTTAGCAGGTTGCTGAACTTTAGTTGGTAGGTGTTTGTTTCCCTTACTAAAGAGTTGTACTAAAGACCTTTTACCTGCTAATAATGGCAGGTTGCTAAACTTTAGTTGGAGTGAAGAGAGAGGAGGGGTAGGAGGTGGAAATTTTATTTGGAGACCACTTTTAGCTCTTATTGGAGCATCTCTAAGAGCTCTTATATTTTGTTAGTTAAATTTGAAGGCGATACCTCCTTTGTAAAAATAGAAACCCTCTAATTCCATGAGGTAATCCAAGAGACTAGCAAAAATGTGGTGGCTATATTTAAAACTGGGTCCACGTCATCCAATACTCTTCTGATTCCACCGGATAATCTTGATCGCGGCCGGTCTCCGTCGCCCGTCGTGGCCCATATCATGTCCTCTGTCGCGGCTTGATTCATCCTCGATTCGCCGCCCTTCGTCGTCGTCCACGCGCCATCCATATGGGAAGTCTGTGCAGTGTCCGTGCGTATCCTACTCCTGGCCTCGCCTTCGTCTGGCCCATTGCAGACCCTCGATTCGCCGCCCGTCAGTGTTGTGTTAGCAGCCCATCTACTGACGAGATTGGAGCAAGAAGGCCCAGGAAGCCTAATACCAAGTACTGTGGAAATGAGTGGGTTAACTAGTGTGCCTGCGAGCACAGAATTGGGCCCAGCCCATGTATCGTCTACTATAAAGTGGCAAGACTGAGAGAATTAGGGTTATGATGTATCAACAATTATTCAGTTTGGCTATGAAGTAAACTTCCTCCGCCGCCAACCCTGTTCCCCTTCCTCTATCTGCTCTTCTGCTCGTGCTTCTTCCCTCCTTCCTTCTCTGATAACATCGATCTAGCTCACATTTGGTATCAGATTCGTTCGATCCTAGGGAGTTCCACCAATTTCATCCGAGATTGTAGGATCCGTGTTCGATTCGGCTGTCTCTGAATCGATTTGGTGAGCGCGAGAAATCGTGGCCATCTCGATTCAGCGGTTCGAGTTGAAGTAGGGTTCTCGATCTGCATCATCAGCCTCCCCATTCCCATTTCACCCGTTACCAGCGTCGCCAAAGAGCCATGAACCCAGCAACCAAGATTATCCTCGACGAAATCAACAAGAAGTTCGACGAAAAGTTTGCCGAATTGGAGTCCAAGCTGGGCACCCGCGTCCAGGAGTCCGAGGAAAAGCTCGAGATCCACTTCAAGGAGTCCACGGAGCGTCTTGAGTCCCGCTACTCGGAGGCGGAGGAGCAGCTCCAGTCCCGTCTCACCAAGGTCGATGACCAGTGGGAGCACCGTTTTGCCGATCTTCAGGTCGGGCAGGACTCGCGGGTCGCCGCCTGGAGCGAGCTGCCGCGTCCTTCGACGAATGGCGTCCTGACATCGAAGGTACGATGTATGATATCCGCTTGGAGGTAAACAAGATCTCGAAGAATTGGGAGCGCGCCCTTCGGGAACCGCGTCGCTCGTCGACCCCGGTGCTTCCTACTCTAGCGGGGTATCCGATGGCTGCCGAGCACCCGCCTGCTCCGGGAGAAGCCACCAGGCCCAGTGGGCACAACATCGACAACTCTTCTCGGGCGGATGGTTTCGGGTCGGTCACGACTTTGATCCATCCCCCGATCAACGGTGCGTTGCGCTTGCCTACTCCTCCTAAACCGCCTGAGTCTAAACCATCTGATTATCGTTCCCCTAGTACGGGTAATCGTTGGCGTTCTGCTAGTCATAGTAGTGGTACTGGTCGTTTGCCTAAGTTGAACTTCCCTAATTTTGATGGTACTAATCCTAAACTATGGTTGAAACGTGCTGTTGATTACTTTGAGCTTTATGATGTTGAACCCGCTCGGTGGATCTTGATCACTACCATGCATTTTACTGATTCTGCTGAGAGATGGTTATCGTCGGTGCAAACTAAACTTGCTTCTTGTTCCTGGAATGAGTTTCTGTTCTATTGTTAGCCAGATTTGGTCGTGATCAGCATGAAATCCTTGTTAGGCAGATGTTACACATTAAACAAACTACTACTGTGGCTGAATATATTGATCGTTTTGCTAAGTTAGTAGATCAGTTGTCTACTTATGAAGGTCATGCTAATCCTATCCACTTTACCATGCGCTTTATTGAGGGATTGCGTGATGATTTGAAAGGTCCTGTCCTTATTCAACGCCCTGCCGATTTGGATACTGCCTATGTGCTTGCTAGTTTGCAGGAGGAGGTGTCTACAGCCGGCTAAGGAGAAGGAATTCAGACGTCAGGACTATTCATACTTCCATAAGCAAGACGGGTCTTCTTCTGCAGCTCTCCCACTCCCTTCACGTATTGACAAGTCTGTTCCATTGGCCATTGAGGACCGACGAAGCTCTAAAGTGAATAAGGCTCGTTCTGCAAATGAGAAGTGGAATGCTCTGCGTGCTTATCGGCGTGCTCAAGGACTCTGTCAACACTGTGCTGAGAAATGGTCGAAAGATCATAGGTGTGCAGAGAAGATCCAGCTGCACGCTCTGCAAGAAGTTATGGATATTCTGCAAGAGGATGATGTAATTCTGCAGGATATTCAGGGACCCTCATCTCCCGAGCATCAGTTATTCCTCACTCTATCTGCAGCAGCGGTTTCAGGGAGACCAACAGCAAGGACAATGATATTGTCAGCAGTCATTCAAGGGAAGATTATCTCAGTGCTGGTTGATTCGGGAAGTTCTTGTTCCTTCATTAGCTCTCAGTTGTCTTCTCAGCTAGAAGGGGTTTTCTCACTGGAGCCTGCATTGTCTGTCCAAGTTGCCAATGGTGATAATTTGCAATGTCAACTCCATATTCCAAGAGCAGAATGGTCAGTAGAGGGTCATGTATTCATTTCAGATTTCAAAGTGCTACCACTATCCTGTTATGACATGATTCTAGGGATGGACTGGCTTGAGGAGCACAGCCCTACGAAAATTCACTGGCGGCAGAAATGGATGGCAATTCCTCATGACGGATCAACTATATTCCTGCATGGTTCATTACCTTCGGTGCCATCGGGAACCGTCATCCATGTGTGTGCAGTGGAAGTGTCTACTGACCCAGAGGTGGTTATATCTCTTCCACCAGAAATTCAGCAGCTCATAGAAGAATTTGCTGCTCTGTTTGAAGTTCCAGTTGACCTTCCTCCTGTCCGCGACTGTGACCATTCCATACCGCTGGTAGAAGGTGCAGCGCCTATTCAAGTGCGGCCTTATCGGTATGCCCCAGCATTGAAGGACGAGATCGAAGCTCAGGTGAAGGAGATGTTACAGAATGGTATTATCCAGAAAAGCAACAGCCCATTCTCTTCTTCAATCATTCTAGTTAAGAAAAAAGATAATACTTGGAGGTTCTGTGTCGATTACCGCCATTTGAATGCCATCACAGTAAAGTACAAGTACCATGTGCCGATAATAGAGGAATTTCTGGATGAATTGGCCAATGCCAGCTGGTTTACAAGCCTAGACCTGAGAGTCGGCTTCCATCAGATTAGACTAAAACCTGGTGAGGAGTTCAAAACGGCATTTCAGACACACTTCGGCCAGTTTGAGTTTCTGGTGATGGCGTTTGGATTAACAGGAGCTCCTGGCACATTCCAGTCAGCGATGAATGGGACCTTGGCACCCTTTTTAAGGAAGTTTGTCCTCGTCTTCTTTGACGATATCTTAATTTACAGTCGGTCATATGAAGAACATGTGCAGCATATCAGACAAGTCTTTGAACTCTTGACCAAGGATCAGTGGAAGATCAAACTGTCCAAATGTTCCTTTGCGCAGCGTGCTATCCGTTACCTGGGTCATGTTATTAGCTCTCAGGGTGTGGGTACTGATCCAGATAAGGTTATGGCAGTTGCCAATTGGCCAGTCCCAACTAATGTCAAGGAATTGCGGGGATTTCTTGGGTTAGCAGGTTATTACAGGAAGTTTGTCAGGAACTTCGGCATTATTAGTCGCCCATTAACAGATTTGTTGAAGAAGAATGCTATCTTTGTATGGGCTTCCCAGCATGAGACATCCTTTACTGCTTTGAAGCAAGCCTTGTGTTCTGCACCGGTCCTAGCTTTGCCAGATTTTTCTAAACAATTTGTGCTGGAGACAGATGCCTGTGGTCAAGGAATTGGGGCAGTTCTTATGCAAGAAGGCCACCCCATAGCATTTATTAGTAAGGCATTAGGCCCCAAAACACAAGGACTGTCAACTTACGAGAAGGAGTACCTTGCAATATTGTTGGCTGTGCAGCATTGGAGGAGCTATTTACAGCATTCTGAATTTCTCATCTGCACAGATCAAAAGAGCTTGTCTCAACTGTCTGAGCAAAGACTCCACACTCCATGGCAACAGAAAGTCTTCTCCAAGTTGTTAGGCCTGCAGTACCGTATTGTCTATAAGAAGGGTGTGGAAAATCGTGTGGCTGATGCACTGTCCAGGAAATCACAACATGATAGTTCTTGCGCTTCCTTATCATCTGTAGTCCCTCAGTGGATCCAGGAGGTGGTTCAGGGTTATCAAAATGATGAAAAAGCATTGTCTCTGCTGTCAAAACTTTCAGATTGATGGTGCTGCTACACCCAATTTTGCTCTGGACAAAGGTCTCTTGAAGTACAAAGGCTATAGGCAGCAATCCAGTGTTGCAGCAGAAACTCATTCACGCTTGCCACTCTAGCGCAGTTGGGGGCCATTCTGGTATACCAGTAACATTTCTGCGTATGAAGAAGTTGTTTGCATGGATAGGAATGAAGTCAGCTGTCACTAAGTTTGTCAAATCTTGTTCAGTCTGTCAGCAAGCTAAACCTGACCGTGCCAAGCTTCCTGGATTGTTGCAACCACTCCAAATTCCTCATGGAGCTTGGCAGGTAATATCTATGGATTTTGTAGAGGGTTTACCTCAGTCAGCTAATGCCAACTGTGTGCTGGTAGTGATTGATTACTTCACCAAGTATGGGCACTTTATTCCATTGCGCCATCCTTTTACTGCTGCTTCAGTAGCTAAAGTCTTTCTAGATCAAGTGTACAAGCTTCATGGCATGCCCTCAGCAATTGTGTCTGATAGAGACAAAGTTTTTACAAGTTCATTCCGGAAAGAATTGTTTGGCCTTGCTAGTGTGAGATTGCAGATGTCTTCTTACCACCCACAGTCTGATGGCCAGACTGAGTGCCTGAACCAGACCATGGAGACATTCCTCCGTTGCTTTGTTAATGCCTGTCCTTCTAAGTGGCTGCATTGGTTACCTCTAGCAGAATTCTGGTATAACTCATGTCACCATTTAGCTATTGGGAGGTCACCATTCGAAGCATTGTATGGCTACAGACCTCGACACTTTGGCATTTCTGATTCTGATGTGGTGATATCCCCAGATTTGTCATCATGGCTAAAGGAAAGGCAGTTGATGAATGCCTTGATCAAGCAACATCTCACTCGAGCTCAAATGCGCATGAAGCGCCAGGCAGACAAGCATCGCTCTGAACGACAATTCAATGTTGGGGACAAGGTGTATCTTAAATTACAGCCATATGTGCAGACTTCACTGGCACCAAGATCCAACCAAAAATTAGCGTTCAAATTCTTTGGTCCATTTATGGTTCTGGAGAAGGTGGGTTCAGTGGCCTACAAATTGCAGTTGCCTGATCACTCTTCACTGCATCTTGTATTACATGTGTCCTAGTTAAAGGCTACCATTTCTTCTGATGCTCAGGTAATTTCTTCATTACCCTCAGACATTGATTTGCCTAGAGT
>CM027118.1:53636856-53694429 GCA_015476505.1 Urochloa ruziziensis
GATCCACTCCCTTTGGCATTTCAGGCAAAGGAGGGAGGGATACAAAGGCAGCTCGACCCTGCAAAAATTGGGTTCAGTTCTGAGATTACACCCAATGGGTGGAATTGAAATAAAACAACAACAGATTGACTAAATACCTCAGGGCGTGGATTTCCCAAGTTGAACGCCGGAGGACAGTCAGTGGTCCTCAGGGAGGTTCCGGTCGCGAAGAATTTGCCAAGCCGAGCGGCGGCTTGGACTTTGTCGACGCGCTCGGGGGCTTCGCGCGTGTTGTCCCCCTCGACGTAATACTCATATGCCGGGTGAGCCCGCTGCTTGAGGGGCTGGACCCGGCGCAGAACGAAGTTGGCTGCCACTCCGACGGCAGACAACCCATTGTCCTTCAACTGGGAAATAAGACCCAGGAGTTCCCGAACCTGATCCATTTCACTCTCCTTGGGAAGAGCGGTCCAGGACTGGGAGGGAACAGGACGAGAATCGATTTCTGGAGAAATGGCAGGCGAGTCGTTTCCTACGTAAAACCACTCGGACTGCCACCCCTTATTGGAGGTAAGGAAAGGGATGTCAAAATACTCCCGAGTTCGACCCTCGCGGAGTTGGAATCCGGCGCCCCCGACTACTTGCGGGCAGTCGGTTCGGGGATAAGGTTTAAGAAGAAAAAGATGAAGAAAAAGATTGAAGTGAGGCTCTATCCCAAGATAGGCCTCACAGAGATTGATGAAGATGGCGATATGAAGAATGGAGTTGGGATTCAGTGCGCAGAGACTGATCCCATAAAAATGCAGCAGCCCGCGGAGGAAAGGATGCGCGGGCACGCCAAAACCACGAAGAAAGAAAGATTCGAACACCACCAAATCAGAGGAGTTTGGGGTGGGGAAAGACTCACCGGCGGCGGCGCGCCACTCGGCGGTTTGCTGGTCGGGGAGGATGCCGTCGATGACGTGTTGTTCGAGGCGCCTGGTGGTGGTGATGGACTCCCTCCACTCGGCGGCGCGATCAACGGCGACCTCGGCGGTGGCCTTTGCCTTGGATGACCGGGCCCTTGCCGGCGACCTCTCCTTCCGCTTCGGGCCTTCCTTCCTCTTGGGCGCCATGGCGACGAACGGGGCTGAAGAACGAGGAGGAAAGCTGCGGGAGCGGATCTAGGGTTTGCTCTTGCGCGAGGAGGAGAACTGGAGCGTCGGGGAGGCAAATGGCAAGTAAAGGAAGAAGAATGCGGCGGGGATGGCTTATAAAGGAATGAACCGTTCCTCCCGCGCGCGGCGCGATGCGTGTCTCGGGAACTCAACCGACGCAGGCACGTCCCGTCGCTTTGAATTCAAAGATGCGGTAAGGAGTCGCGATATCTCGCGATATTTCGCCTTCCGTAAAGCAACCGTTAGCGACGCAACGGACTTTGCGGAGTAGTGGGCCTAAATGGGCTGAAATATAGCACGACCTTTCGGTTCTGTTACGTTAATAAATTTGTGGGTTCCTGAGCTAGGGTTCAGGGGCAGAAACCACTCGGTCGTGAGGCTAAAATTAGTCGACGACCAGACTTGATTTTGCAATTAATATTGCATCCTTGCAATTGATTTTTATGTAAGGCATGCGATACTATCGCTAAATTGACTCAGAAATCTGGGTCAAATGCTGACAAGTATAAATCTTGTGAGAAGATGGCTTACCATATGGTCAAGCTGAGTCGTGGGACACGACTCGGAAGTCATGCCGAGTTCAAAGAACTTGAGGACAAAATCCTTATAAAGGGGAAATAAAAAAGCCCCTGAAGGAAAAGATTATCTAAAATCCATGTCCAGAGGCATGGGGGCTGAAAAAATCAGTCGGAATTCATGGCTTTCAGAGTCTTGACACGATCATGCTGAGTCGTAACAAGACTCGGGGGCTACACCCAATGGGTGCACCTGGAGGTGCACACCATTGATGGATTAAGTTTAGAAAGAGATTCATAATATTTATTTTTGACCCTCGACCAGAATATTCTATTCTGCTCAAGGCTCGGGGGCTACACCCAATGGGTGCACCTGGAGGTGCACACCATTGAAGATCAAGATACAGATGGGTAAAAGTTGAAGACCTTTGGCCAATTTCATACTAAAATTGCCCAAAGCCCGGGGGCTAAGTGTATTCACTTCGCTGTCGCGTCGTGAAGAAGAGCACTCCTTCCCCTCACTATGGCCATAATTGAAGAATTGTTTTCAGGAACGTCTGATCATGCATTCAGATCTTCCTTGAAACCACTCAGATTTTCCTCATAATCACTCGGATCTTCTTCGAAACCACTCGGAAGAGGTCCTAGACAACCTGGAGCACTCGGATCATGAAAGGAAAGGCAGATCAATTACAGCCATCGATCGGTCAAGAAGTGCTCGGGGGCTACTGTGGGGGATATAGTACCCGGGTACCTCACGAGCAAGCCTGGCAGCCCACCAAAAGGGGGCGGCCCAGCCCATCGTTCTGGATCTGAAGACGTGCGGGACAAGTCGGCGCACGGGGGAAGGATCTGGAAGGAAAAGTCCTAGTTGGAATAGGAATTATTGTAAAGAAGGAAAGGATTCTTAGAGATAGGATCGGATACAAACCGACTTGTAACCCTGCCCCCCGATATATAAGGCGGGCAGGGACCCCCTCAAAAACAACTAGACAACAACCCAACACGCAATACAACACCCCAAAACAGGACGTAGGGTATTACGTCGAGTCGACGGCCCGAACCTGTATAAACCCCTGTGTCTGTCCATCCTAACCATCCTGCTTCCGATCTTTGCGATCTTCCCTGCATTACAAATCACTTCCGTGGGCTACCCCGTGGAAGACTGCCGGAGATAATATCATCTCCTGAGGACAAGGATTATTTTTGGGGGTCAGAGGTCATTACCTCAGATTCTCTATAAGCATCATCTTCTTTCCCTGGTGATGATGGGGCATCACCGTATGCTATGGATTCATCATCGTCGAACATAGAATAGAGGAAAGGTCGATGATGATCATACGAGGGTGTTGGTTCAGGGAGAGTATCGGAGAGATGTGCTACGATCGGTGTGAATTCTTATGATGCTTTCACATCTCCCGACGCGGATGTCTCTTCTATGGCCTCCTCAGGAATTTCTTCCGGGAATTCATCATAGATCCCAGTGTAAGGGGTGTTCTCTACAATTTTGTCTAGAATGGCCCTCCCCTCACTGGGTGTCAAATGAGTGAAAGATCCTCCTGAGGACGAATCTAGGAATTCGGCTGATTCGATTTCGAGGCCTCTTCTAAAATGTATTAGAAGGATGGGTTCAAGGATCCCTAGGTCAGGTCCCGTGGCCATAAGATAGGTAAATTGAGCCCAAGCGGCCCCTAGTGATTCTCCTCCCCTTTGTTTGAAGGTGAGGGCCTCGATCGGAGGTCAACGACCTGATATTCAGGGAAGAAGGTTAAGCAGAATTTATCTCGTAGTGTCTCCCAACTTCCCTTCACTCTCTCATGATAGCGATCACACCATATCTTTGCTCGACCCGTCAAAGAGAAGGGAAACACCTTCCATTTCAGAGTTTGTTGGGCCATCCCCGTGATCACGAGGCATGAGCAAATTTGCTCAAATTCCTGTAAGTGAACATAAGGATTCTCCCCTTCAGCTCCAGAAAATGGATTCTCCTTGATCTTGGCTATGAATTCTGTGTGTATTTCATAGCCAGAGCTTTCCACGGGGTGAGATGATGGTGATGGCTCCAGATCTTCAGCTTTTGGAGCTGAGAATTGATATAAGGTAGGAGTGGAATTCATGATGGTAGGTGGATGATATGTGGACGAACTAGGTTCAGGATAAGAACAGCTACCGTTCCCCGGCAACGGCGCCAGAAAGCTTGTTGGTATTTTTTATGACCTACAGATAAATCCACAAGCGTACGGATACCGATGTAGCTTTCACCCAGGAGTATTCCAGGGATCGATTTCCACAGAGAACGAGAAGTGTACTAATCCTTTAATTAGTTCGTCCGAAGGGGTAATATGGGGGATATGGATGACAACAAAAAGAAAATAAGAGATAAAAAGGCTAAGGGTAGAGAGGGTACTTGTGTAGCAATATTGGATATTCTGATAGATCAAGCAAGGCAGACTTGTTCAAGAGAGTTCACTTCGGGCGCCTGAGACATCACCACTCACAGAAAGGGATGAGAATGGGAGTGGTACCGCCTACCCCTAAGTCGTACAGTCTAGAACTAACGTGGTGGATCACGTCGGCCGGACAGGGCTATCACCACCAGCCGGCTACCACAACTATTCCGTTGAACTGGGTGCAAACCAAGGTGACGACTAGTCTAGGCACCACGCCTATACTAATAATTACTACTTCGCTTGATATCAAAGCAAAGCACCCACTACTAAGTAGTGAACGAGGAACCAGTGAACAAAAGCTAGCAAGTTTGGATGCTTAATAAATCAGGAGGAACCAGAATTACCAGACAAGACCCGGATGTTACTCGAAGTTGAGCCGCATCCGCCGAGGTACAAAGTGGAAGAGAATCCGGCAACTCCGGCTTCTCTCCCGGACTCTCACCCCACCTCTCTCCCTATTTTCTAAGTATGGGAGTGGTAGCACTTCACCCTAGAACTTCTTCTCTTCTATCTTGTTGTGTGTTCTCAACGTGAGTGGGGTGTCTGTAAGGAAAATGGCCCTAGGCCATGTTTATGATTTTGGTGATTAATGCCAACATAGTCATTGGGACTAACATGTTTGTCAAGATGTATATTTGAAGGTATTTTTAGGTTCCAAGTGATGGTATGTTGTAGTCGACACAAGATCCCGCAAGATGATCAAGAGAATCCTGCTCAGAGGAGCACCGACACAATTGATGGTGAGCATCGGATAAGTCGGTGGTCAGCACAGTCAAGCCAGCAGGGCCAAGAAAGGACAGAGCACCGGATGATTCGATGGTTGAGTCATGGACCAGCGAATGAATCGGTGGTCAGCGCGGGAGATGGCAAAGTCAAGTTTGAATGGAGCATAGGATGGTCCGATGCTATGTCAAGATTACCAGCGGATGAATCGTGGAACGTGGCAGGCCATAGATGCATTACAAAGGACAAGGAGCACCGGACAGTTCGATGGTACAAGACATGGACCAGCGAATGTGTCGGTGGTGTCGGCTCGGCTCGAGATCGGCTCAGATTCGGCTCTGGCAGAAATATGCATAGCATCGATTGATCCGATGCTACCTTGGCACCAGCAGCGAATCAGTCGGTGGTAGGTTCAAAGCCAACGGCCAGTGCAACGGCTAGTTGGGAAATTGCTCCGGTGCAATGCGTCGGTGCTCAGCGAATGAGTCGGTGGTCACGCAGAAACTTGGCCGTTGGAGCAACGGCTAGTTCATGGACTTGGGGCTATATATACCCCTTGGTCGGCCATTTGAAGTTGCTTGAGACTTGGGGAAGTGGTTGATAGTTGCTCTACTCATTTACAAGTGCTCATTCCACCAAAGTGCTTAATAGAAGATCTAGGTGATTAGCATAGAGCTTAGTGCTTGATTAAGTGCTAGTTAGACCTTTTAGCGCATTGCTTTAGGTGTTAGCCTAGAGTTTAGGCGAGGTTTGCACACCTCTATCTATCGGTGCTTGCGCGCACCAAGAGTTGTAAGTATCGGGGCTTGTAAGTCTTGCGAGACCCTCCAACCGAGTTTGTGGAGAGGGCGCCGTTACTTTGTGCTAGGGAGGTGAGGCCCTAGGCGATTTGCCAAAGCTCAACCAAGTGGAGGCGGCGAGGAGCATCCGGGAGAGGCCAAGCGGAGACCCACTCGCGTGTGGGGAAGTCCCGTAGGCTATCCTACGGAGTGACTCGACCGGGGAGTTTATGCCCTTGCGCGGGCATTCCCTTTGATAGGGGCTCCAACAACGAGGACTAGTGGAAAGCCGTGGCTTTCCGATACCTCAGGATACAACGCCGTGTCGGGAGTTTGCTTACTCTATCTCTTTACATTCCGCATTACTTATTGCACTACATTCCGCATTTACCTTTCCTAGAATTGCCATGTGTAGTTGCTAGGATTGGAACCTAGGGTGCAAAACTTTTAGCGGTAGAGTTAGCAACACATAGAAAAACCTAGTGCACATTTAGATAGAAATTGAAATAGGTTTTTATATGTGCTCTTAGCCATAGATTTTTAGAATACCCTAATTCACCCCCCCCCCTCTTAGGGTGTCACGGTCCCTTCAGTGTCCTTTTATAGGCTCCAAGGACGGTTCCCGCGCGTCATCATCACGCTAGCCTCCTGCTTAACATCCACACGATGGGGGAAGCGTAGGGGCCACGGTGGTAGGCCGGTCGGCCTCATCTAGGCCGGCCGGCCTGGCTCTGGTGCCAAGTGGCACCGACCTTTGCAGGGACGGCTTGGATGATGTCTTGAAGTCGGTAACGGTTGCGTTCGGTTGAAGCTGTCCAAGAATCCTAGGTTGTGGGCCCTTCAATCCATGTTTATTCCACCCTAGGCCTTCCGGGTCCTTTGATCAAACCGACATCAAATGCACGACTCATGATCATCTTTGATACATCAGTAAACTTGTGGATCAGTGCCGTGGCCAGAAGAGGGGAAAGGGGGCCGGTCGGCCTGGCCTAGGCCGCCCGGCCTGGCCCTGTGCCCAAAGTGTTCCTTCTTTTCCCCATCTACTCCTTCACTCACAAATTGTACAAAACTTGTGGAACTCATTAGAAATAATCAAATTCACATTGTCATGAACAAAATGAGCCTGGAATATCGTGGAATGTTGGCAGTAAAATCATATAATAACGGTCGTCAACAGCTACGATGGTGCGACAGCTATACGACTTGTAACGGTTCACGGCGTCCAACTCTGCACGGCAGTAGTTGGTTTGGTGCGAAACAGCATCGGTTTCGACGGCGCTTGTGGTGACCTTGTTGGTCCTTTGTCTTCGCCTGGTGGTCAGTGCCGTTTGTTTGAGTGTGTTGTTGGTCCGGTGGTGGTGGTTCGGCCGTTGTCATGACGACGAGGGTGGAGAGGCTGCTACGGATGGCAGTGTTACGGCTCATGTAGATGTCCCGATCCGATTGGGCAGAGGGTTTAGGAGTTGAGCTCGGCTTGTGTTGATGACACAATCCAACCGGCCGATGTGTTGTTGAGTTAGCTGTGTGTGTTGGCGTTGTGTGGCTTGTGTTGATGACCCAATCCAACCTGTCGGTTGTTGTTTTTTTCATTTGTTGTTTTGTCCAGTCTGGGCTCCATCTGCTTTTTAATATAATCGGCAGCTCTCCTACCTAATTCGTTTTAAAAAAATAATTTCTATGAGTACGTCAAAGTGTAGGCCTATACTCTACTCAAACGAACAACATTCATCAAGTCAATAATCAGTATATCATTCAGATGCAGGTCTGTACTGTTGAGGAAGTACTAGGTTCAAACATCATTAGCACAACGATTCAGACATTCAGTAACGTGAGATCAGGATTTTATTTCAAAAAAAAGACTTGGATCAGGATTCAGAAACATCATATTGCATCACGATCCAGAGGCTACACCTGGCTACGCATCTCTAGAACTTGAATCTGACCTCTACCTTTTTGCAGGCATCGAGCAGAACAAAGGGAGGAAAAATCGATCGAGCAGAATAAAGGGAGGAATAATCGCTCAAAGAAACAGATACATGAACAAGTTGTCAAATACTCAGATTTCTACCTGGCAACCGGTGAGGCAATGTCCGGCCCTAGGATCAACTACACGGTTGTGCAAGAAACTCGTGGGGCTACTGCAGAATGCCTGGAAACGGAGAGGCTGGCCTCCCGGTGTCGCCTGCGGGGTGCGGATAGGACGGCGGGTAGAGGGAGCGGCATCGCCGCCTGCAGAATGATGACGTATGGGGTGGAGAATGGGTACAGAATGCGGGGAAAAAGAGGAGCGTGATGCAGCGGAGAGTGGAGGAAAGATGGGCAGGATGGCGTGAACGGGGATTCGGCGACGCGGGAATTCAATTTTTTCACGATTGGGAGCTCATCCTCGCGGTGTATATTTGGCTCCGGATGCAGCTGTTTTTGGGAGTGTGGATATATTGGGCGCTGGAATAGGGCACTGTTGGAGGCAGAGTTTTTTTTTCTTTTTTGCAAAACTGGACTTTTTGGGATGTGTTTTGGGCATTGTTGGAGTTGCTCTTAGAGCACCTGGGTAGCACTCAGCAGATCCAGGTTCGACTCCAGAGAGAATTAATTGAATCTAGATAAAAAAAATATGTTAAAAAATCGGTTGGGGTTTCCCTGTTGACTTTGGTAACAAAAAGATTAATTAAGTTTACGTTGTTTTCCTAGTGAAATTAAACAAAGGGCATTTTAACACTAGCGCGAGACCCACCACTGAAACACCCCGTGTGGACCCCAGCACCTCCCTCGAGTTCTACTACATCATTATATTTTGGGGTTTTCACATATTCAGAACTAGAATTGCTAGATGTTTCTTTTATAGGAAAAATGCTCTCAAAGAATGTGACATCTCTGGACTCTATGATTGTACCAACATGCATATCAGGAACTACAGACTTAATTATCAAGAACCTATAACCAACGCTGTTGAAAGCATAGCCTAGGAAGACACAATCAACTGTTTTTGGTTCGAGCTTGCATTTCTTAGCTATTGGCACATTAACCTTTGCCAAACAGTCCCAAGTGCGCAAGTATGAGAGTGTTAATCTTTTCTTCTCCCATTCCTCGAATGGTGTTTTCTCTTTGTTTTTCATAGGAGCTCTGTTGAGAGTATGACATGCTGTCAACATGGCTTCACCTCCACCATTCCAAGGATAGACCCGCTGTCTCTAACATGGCGTTAACCATCTCAGTTAGAGTTCAGTTCTACCTTTCAGCCACTCCATTTGACTGAGGAGAATAAGGTGGTGTTCTCTCATGAATTATGTCATGGTCCTCACAAAACAAATTGAACTCATTTGAAAAATACTCTCCACCTCAGTCCGATCTAACACGTTTAATCTTCCTCTCAAGTTGATTTTCAACTTTAGCTTTATAGATCTTGCAATTGTAATGCCTCATCTTTAGTTTTAAGCAAATACACGTAGCAATATCTAGTAGAATCATCTATCAATGTCATGAAGTATCCCTTTCCTCCTTTAGTCAACACACCGTTCATCTCGCACAAATCAGAATGAACTAATTCTAGTGGTGCCAAGCTCCTCGCCTCAGCAGCCTTGTGAGGCTTGCGAGGTTGTTTAGATTGTACACACACTTGGCATCTAGAATTTTTTACCAAAGTAAAATTCAGAATTAAACTTGTCTTGGCTAGCTGCAACATACAACCGAAATTAACATGACAAAATCGTGAATGCCAAACATTGGACTCGTCATTATTACACACATGGTTCACAACTTTATTACAAGAGTCTGATAAAGATAAACGGAATAAACCATCACAATCATATCCTTTACCAACAAAGGATCCAAACTTAGAAACAACACACTTGTTCGACTCAAATACCGACTTAAAACCATCCTTACAAAGAAGGGATCCGCTAATAAGGTTCTTATTTATTGAGGGGACATGCTGCACGTTCTTCAGCCGCACGGTCTTTCCCGAAGTAAACCTCAGATCGACCGTACCAACACCATGAACAGAAGCATTCGAGCCATTTCCCATCAACACGGATCTAGTCCTCGTGACCTGGTAAGATGAAAACAAAGAGTAGTCAGCACACACATGTACATTAGCGCCGGTGTCAACCCACCAATTTGGTAAATGACAAACTGAAAGAACAGTAGCATGATTACCATACCCTGATGTTCCCATCTCAGTGTCGCCAATGACAACATTAGCAGACTTCTTCTGCCCGTGCTGCTGTTGCTTGTCCTTGCGGTCCTTGCAGTCCTTAGCCCAATGGTTAGAACCACCGCACACAAAGCATTTTCCCTTGGCCTTCTTCTTTTTGAAGTTGGTAGTCTGAGTAGCCTTCTGTTGAAACTCAGTTTTCCTTTACCCTTATTCTTGTGAGATTGGAAGTTTCTCTTCTGCACCACATGAGCACTAGAACCTCCCTCATTGCCATGCGCACGTGTATCCTTTGCTCTCGCCCTCTCCTCAACATCAAGAGTGCCGATAAGACCGGCTACAGAAAACTCCTGTCTCTTGTGTTTTAGAGTGGTTGTAAAGTTTCTCCACGAGGGAGGTAGCTTGGCAATGATACCGCCGGCCACAAACTTTTCTGGCAGTTCACACCTGACATTTGCAAGGTCCTTTGCAAGCGCCTGTAATTCATGGGCCTGTTCAACCACTGAACGGTCATCGACCATCTTGTAGTCAAAGAGTTGTTCCATGATATACAGCTCGCTGCCCGCATCGGATACCCCGAAGTTTGCCTAGAGTGCATCCCACAACAATTTGCCAGACGGATACCGCATATAATTATCGACCAAGTTCTCTCACAAAACACTGATCATGGCACCTCTGAACAGGTTATCAGCAACTATGTACGCTCTGTCCTCATCGACAGTATGTGGTCCAACAGGACGCTCCTGGGTAATGAACCACACGTTCATAGCCCTGAGCCACAACTCCAGTTTGACAACCCATCTCTGTAATTTGTTCCATCAAAAGTGTTCGGTTTGAATTGCCTAGCAAAACCAACTACCGAAAAAGCCCTATCACGTTTTTGGATTGTTGGAAAATTAGGCAATTTCAGTAACAATTTAATCCAGAAAAGATAAACAACATGTTTGTGACATCCGACATGTGCACGTGTGATCCAGGCATGATGAACATATAGAGAAAGACAAGCATCATGATTTTGATCCATAACTTTACTAAAGTAATGGATACATACCCAGCGGTAGAGCCGGATGCACTAGTCGACATAGTGCATGTCGATGTAGTCGTCCCGCATGGTGCAGTGCAGAGATGTAGCTGTGCCGATCACCACCGAGACGCCGGGAAGAAGAAGACGACGTGAGCAGTCGTGTCACTTGTGGACACTTCCCAAAAACGTGATTGCCGGCCTTCACCCGAGCAGATGAACTCACGGACAGCACTCGTTTTGGAGACCTGCTCTTCCAGTACTCGTGCGCGCAAGAACCGGAACGGGGAGAGCTATTGCAACAGAGACTGTGGATTGCTAAGCAAACAGAGCTTGAATGGAAGCCAGGATGAGCCTTTTATCCCACGCCAAGGCAACCAACGGCATCAGAAGATCAACCGAAGAATCAACAATGGAATAAAAGTTCACAAGAGAAACTCCTATCGTTATGACTGGAAACTCCTGTAACTCTCTAGCAATAGAGTTGGAAACGCCTGTGACTTCCCGAAACTCCTACCATAACCAGCGTTAAAGAGAGGAACCTCCCAAAACGCTCAACTTCATTTGCCGTTGCACAAGTGCATGCACCATGTTTAATATGGGAATTTTATTTTAATTATTAAATATTATATAGGCCAAAGCCCATAATATATCTAACAGTTGGTTCACCATTTGCTGCCTTGGGTTATAAGTGCAATATGATATAGGAGTGTTTAAAACATGACCATGCATGGTCATAAGTGATCCCAATGGCACATGGTTATTGACCTCGCTCAAGTTTGCATGTGTGTTATATGAATGCACACATGTGGTTCCATGCAAAGATATGTACAAGTGACATCAATGGTACAGGTGTTGGCCATGCTTGATTTGGTGGTGCAATGCTGAAGTATGCGAATGCCTTATTAGATTGCACAAATGGGTACATATGAGCGCCCCCCAGTGGTATGTGTGTGTTGACCATATGTGAAAGCTAGAAGTGTGATATGGAATTATACAATAACCAACCATGTGTGACAAAGGGCACACCAAAATTCCTTAGGGGTCACGGATTTATATATAATATCTTGTTATCTTACCACTTGTTTATCTTTCTCCTTGTACTTTTTACAATGCAAGTATACAAATGGACATATATGATAATGTGACTTACATGCATATCTATCCAATTATGTCGTAGGTAGCATATATATACTTTTAACATATAAGTGCAACCCTTTTTAGATAAAACCCAACAACTGTAAAATATAGAATGCTAGAACAAAACTAAGTCAACAATAACCGATACGCAGAAGAGAACACATTGTTAGATGTGCGCTTACAAGTTAAAGTGGAGACAGAGGGAGAGATAGGTCATGTGGATGTGACCCATATTGTAACTTACAACAAAGTGAGGAATTTGGGTATAGTTTTGATATTAGCTAGTGTAACTTATTATCGTAACGGCTTTTGTTGCCAAGGTGGTGACCAAGGGCAAATGAGAGGCACAATGTGGAAAGTAACTGAGTGACTCCATCGCCATGCCTACGTTGGAATGATGAGAGTGCCTCAAATGATACAAATGGTGATTGTTCTTGAGTTTGAACTATGATGTGGAATCAGATGATCGTGCATGAAAGTGACTCGTATGCCATAGATGACCATGCATGGCAAAGGAGCAATCCTTGATGGAACAATCGCATTCCATGCTTGAGTCAATACATGGGAAATTTGAGAGTGACTCAATGACACAAATGGTGACCATGCTTGGTATATGTGTGATTGTGATGGCACAATGGTTAACCATGACTAAATTGAAGATGTAATACAAAGTGTGGTGACCATGCATGGTATAGGTTTGATTCATTATGTGAAATGTATGACTAGAACGGATGATACAAGGGCCATGCACTAAGCCAGTGGTGCATTATTGAAATTATATATCAAAGCGTGTTTCCAGTGATGCAACTTTTTGATGGTTTTTTGTGGTATTCACGTTTTTGTTGCTGATTTTGTTTTGCTAGGTTGTTTCTTTCGTTGCTTATGTGGCGTGAACCCCCTAGTTGTATGTTGATACATTTTTGTTTTTCTTCTAATAAAACTTTGTGCCAAACCTCAACTCGCCCTTTTGAAAACAATTCGGTGATACAGCTGGTAACCATTCATGAGATAGAAGTGTCAAATAGAAGATATGTAACACAAGATATTTACTTTGGACTCGACAAAATAGTGGCAGCAGGCTAGGTGAGTGAGGGCAACAATTTAGGGTTTAGGTAAGGACTAGGGAGAAAGATCCAACGGCCAAGAATTAGTTGGTTTTTTCCAAGAAAAAAAATCCTATAATTTTTGAGAGGTTGATTTATATCTTCCAATTCTACCCCTACACGCATCAAGTTAATGGTGTGTTACTAAAAGTATCAAAGAGTAATTTTGGTGATACAACTTTTTTATGACTTCTTGTGGTCTTCACGTTTTCGTTGTTGTGGTTGTTTTATATCTTTCACTTCTACTGTTAGTGGTGTGTTACTAAAAGTATCAAAGAATGATTTCGGTGATACAACCTTTTTATGGCTCCTTGTGGTCTTCACGTTTTCGTTGTTGTGGACTTGTGGTTGTTTGATATCTTTCCCTTCTACCCTTGAATACAATAAGTTAGTGGTGCGTTACTATAAGTATCAAAGAACGATTTCGATGATACAACCTTTTTATGGCTTTTTGGGGTCTTCACGTTTTCCTTGTTGCGGTTGTTTTGGTTGTTTTTTCTTTAT
Source organism: Urochloa ruziziensis (assembly GCA_015476505.1). NCBI lineage: Eukaryota > Viridiplantae > Streptophyta > Magnoliopsida > Poales > Poaceae > Urochloa > Urochloa ruziziensis. Next base: position 53,650,381 of record CM027118.1, read on the forward strand.
TTGTTGCTTGCATGGCGTGACCCCGCTCCCCACCCCACCCCCGTTGGTGCTAGTTGATCTATTTTTCTTTCTTGTTTTCCCATTTTAATAAAACTCCGTGTTAAATCTCTTGTCGTTGTTTCGTAAAAGTTTGGCAATACAGCTGGTGACCATTCATGAGATAGAAGCGCCAAATAGAAGATATATGACATAAGAGTATATTTATGGGAAGATATGATAATGAACAAGATATTTAATTATTTTGGCTCAACAAAAAAGTGGCGGCGGGGTTGGTGGACAAGGGCAATGACTTAGGGTTTAGGTAAGAGGGGACAAAGAGAAAGATCCGACGGTCAAAAATCATTCGATCTTTTCTAAGAAAAAATACTATCATTTTTTTAGAGATTGATGTATAACTTCCAGTTTTACCCCTTTGCTCTTCCTCTGAACCGCCTTTTGAAAATATAAACTTACAATTTAATATGAATCTTATAAAAAAGTGTACATATGGACATATATAGTCATTCAACTTGCAAGTATATAAATAACCTTTATAGATTTCTACATCATCTTTAGCCTAACCCACAACAACAATAGCATTACAAAAAAATGACTTGAAATTATGCGTGAATTTCTTCGGTCAAAAAAAAAGCATGAATTTCCAATGAAATCCTCCGCTCCAAATTCCAATCGATCAAAGACGCCAACAAGTTTTCATTTCACAGAAGAAGGGCTCAAATCTATGAACTCCTAAAAGCGCCCAAATGTCCACAAAAAATTAATTCTAACACCAAAAAACATTCCTTCTCATCAGAGGGGCAAAGTGGGAAGAACAAGTCAAAACACAACCCCACAGATTCCTCGTCCCCCTCGTTTCCCTCCTCCCTTGTATCTCTCCCCTGCTTTCGCTCTCCTCACGCCACTTCTCCGCAAAACCCAAACCCGTTCCACCCGGAAGGATTTCGCTCGGCGACGAGCGGGACAGATCGAGCCCCAAATCCTCCGCGCCGCCGGAGCAAGGCGGCGCCTTTCGGTCTCGGGCCTTGTGACAAGTTCTTCGGGGATGATGACGGCTTGGGAGCGCGCCAGGCGAGCTCTCGCCACCAGGCTCTGCATGCGCTTCCCGGCGAGGCACGTGGCCATCGAGGATGTGCCGCGTGGGCTGGACGGCATGGAGGAGCCGTTTCCGGCGGCGGCGGAGGAGGTGGAAGTGGAGCAGCAGCAGGATGAGAGGGAGAAGTCGGTGGGCGCTGTATCCCCCGCGCCGGCGTCCGCTCGGCGGGCGTCGAGGTCCGGGAGCCGGAGTCCCGCGGTGAGATCTCTTTCCCCCCTTGTTTATGCCTTTGCGTTTCTGTCATGTGCCCATGGTACATCAGATGCACCACTGCTTCCATGATTTTGCGCAGGATCGCCTTGCTCTTGTCGTTCTTGTCTTTGGTATGGGTTGCTTGGCACGGGGTTCACAGTTGTGTGGAACTCGAGAGAAATTCCCTGAAACGTGATTATGTTTCCAAGCTTACTCGATAGAAATATCTACACTTTTTTCAAATTTTCATTTCAGTCACCTGGCATCTACACTTCCCATATCTATGAAATTTTTGCCGCATGTTTCTTCGTTTTATTTTCTTGATTACTCTCCCTTTTGGAAACGCATGCTTGTTCTTCTCTACACTTATTTCACTGTATGCCAACGGTTTGAATTTCTGTCGAAAATTTGTTTTATTGCTTCATGCCCTCGTCATTGAGTGAAAATGATGACTTCGCAGTTCTTATTGCTTGGGGAAACAGCCGGTTGCTTGCATTCCATCAATTCAAGCTTTCCCAGTTTTGAATTCGTATTTTAGACCTTTTCTGTTCGTTGCTCCTTGAATTGATCTTGCATTCGTATATTTTCCCCCCTGAAAGGACTATGTTGTTCATGTTGGGTTCCAGATTATTATCCGTGGATGTTTTACGCATTATGCTTAGCGCGTGGTGGACTAGTAAAACAAGCCAAGTAAGCAACCGACCATTTAAGCAGTAGTTCTGGTGTGATATTCTATTTCTGGGAGCCAGCTGTGATCTGAAAAATGAAAATTCAGCTGCTCGTTCTCTTGCATTCATATGTACACAATTTCCTGAAAAGACTAATTAGTACTGGTCACAAACTTTTGCCTATATTATTATGAAGAGCCTACTGTTTTATATATTGTTTCCAGCCCAAGTTTTACTTTGACCAGTTGAGTGTTGCTATGTAGGAGATAAGCCCATATGACTTTTGAATCATTTGCCGTTGACATCATTCTGCTGAGCAAAGCACTCAAGCCGTGTTGCTTTCTGGGTGGTATGCTATTAGGTGCATTGTTTAGTTTTTGCTATTCTTTGGTGTAGGTTTGGAAGTAAAGTTAGAGGCAGTAATATTTTGCAGAGAAGAGATGCATAACTGAAAAGGATTTCATTCAGCAACCAAATCCATACGAAACTCCACCTTTGCAATTAGACCAACTTACTTTATGATTTAAGAGATCTTACCGTCATATGCTCTAATAATACATATACTTCTTGAAAGCTTAGAAGAACAGTGTTATATTCTGAAACATGCATGGTTGCAACTTGATGTCTTGGCCCCTTGAGAAATCCGTAGTATATGATGCACCACACCTTTCTTCCATGTGATAGGTATCTTTTAGAAAGGAAAGAACTGAATAATGGAAGGATGGGATGATAGATACCTCTGACTGATGTGTCTGCACTTCACTGATCTTCTTTTTTGAGTTGTGGAACGCATCTAATTTAACTTTGTGTTGCGTTTTGGATAATCCCAGCCTAACAATATACCTGGCCCATGCTTGATGCATTGTTTATTTTTGACAGAAAATTGTGCTGAATTTCTTTTTCCATTTTTTCTGGGAACTTTGTGGGGAATTTCCCACATAAAATTTTATATACAGCAAAAGAAACAGAAGAAAAGAATGCTTGATGCATGGTTTAGTTGACTTGATTGATTGCATGGCTTGAACATGATATTCTCCTCTTTTGCTGATGTTCTTTTACAGAATATCATCTTTTAAGGTCACCGTCCCTCATGCAGATCTTTGAACCTACGAAAATAGGTTTCGATTCTTATTTGCCAAGTTGAAGTTGATAAGTATTATTTGCATTGGAGTTTCTTTTATGTCATTACAAGCTTCATTATGTAAACCATCTCTATTTTTGACGTCCTTGCTGGCGCAAAGAGTAAGAGTTTGCTTCTCAATATTGTTCTTTGCAATCGCAAACCATCTCTATGTTTGCCATTGTTTGATGGAGGTGTGATGCATCTATGTCCATGCTAGCATAACTCTGTTACGGAGCCGTTCTACTTCTGAGGATATCTGTCTGTGTTATTCTTAAGCAAGTATTGTGATTCCTTTTCTCAGGATATCTTGCACTTCACTGTGAAATTTATTTGTTTTTCAAGTGTTCAAATGTTTCCCACCACTCATCTTGATCTCTGTAATGTACTCTGTACAAGCTAGTGGTTGCCATTTTTTAACCTTGCCATTTTTCTTGATTTCAGAAGATATGTGCCATTTGCCTCGGTTCCATGAGGTCGGGTCAAGGCCAAGCTTTGTTCACTGCTGAATGCTCCCACAAGTTTCATTTCCACTGCATCTCTTCAAATGTGCAGCACGGCAACAAAGTCTGCCCAATCTGTCGTGCTGTTTGGAAGGAGCTGCCTTTCCAGACCCAGATCGCAGATGCTGCTCATGGGACAGCAAGACTAAACCAATCTGCTTGGTCCCAAGCGGGCATGTTATCAGCAAATCCACTGGATGAGCTCCCAGTCTTTCGCACTCTGGAGTCTGCAGTTTTTGACGACGATGAGCAGATAAATCTTGCGTCTGAAACAGCAGTGGGTGGAGGCCATGGTGGTGATGAGATTCCTGCCTCACTTGAGATCATCACACACACTGAATTCCCAGCCATTCAGAAGTCCGTGTCACAGGAGAACTTTGCCATCTTGATCCATCTGAAGGCTCCGCATGCGCCGGCGTCGATGAGCACTCGTGCGCCACTGGACCTGGTGACCGTTCTCGACGTGAGCGGGAGCATGGCGGGCACCAAGCTTGGGCTCCTGAAGCGCGCCATGAGATTTGTGATCGAGAACCTTCGCCCTAGTGACCGGCTCTCCGTCATCGCCTTCTCCACGTCGGCTTGGAGGCTGTTCCCGCTCCGGAAGATGACTGCGTTTGGGCAGGAGCAGTCACTGCAGGCAGTGAACTCCCTTTCTGCCAATGGTGGCACCAACATTGCTGGGGGTCTGTGCAAAGCTGCCAGGGTGATGGAGGACAGACAGGCCAGGAACCCCGTGTCCAGCATCATCATCCTTTCAGATGGCGTGGACAGTCAAACTCTCCAGCACCCGCCGCGGAACGGCGCACCGCTCGACTACGAGCGGCTCGTCCCGCGCTCGATCCTCCACGGGAGCGGACACCACGTGCCGATCCACGCCTTCGGCTTCGGCTTGGACCACGACTCCAGGGCGATGCACGCCGTCGCCGAGATGTCGGGCGGCACGTTCTCCTTCATCGACGACGAGGCGGGCTCGATCCAGGACGCGTTCGCGCAGTGCATCGGCGGACTCCTCAGCGTGGTGGTGCAGGAGGCGCGGCTGCGCATCGAGTGCGCCGACGATGGCGTGCTGGTGACCTCCATCAACTCCGGCGGCTACACCAGCGGAGTGGACGGCGACAGGCGCAGCGGGTTCGCCAACGTCGGTCGCCTCTACGCCGACGAGGAGAAGGACTTCCTGGTCACCGTGCGCGTCCCGGCCGCGCGCGGGTGGGACACCGAGCTGATCCGGGCAAGCTGCGAGTACCGCGACGCGGTGGCCGCGGGTATCGTCCTGGTCGAGAGCGAGCCGGTGGCCGTCCTTCGCCCGGCAGGCCCCGTGACCGCGGCGATGTCCCTGCAGGTGGAGCGCGAGTGGCACCGCGTCCACGCCACGGAGGACATGGCGGCGGCGCAGGCCGCCGCGGAGGAGAACGACTATGAGCGCGCCGCGTCGATCCTGGAGACCCGCCGCCTGGCGCTGGAGTCGCGCGCGTCGCTGGCGTCGGACCGGCAGACGCAGGCGCTGGCGGCCGAGCTGCGGGAGATGCAGGAGCGCGTGCTCAACCACCAGAGGTACAACGAGTCGGGGCGCGCCTACATGCTGTCCGGCATGAGCTCCCACTCGTTCCAGCGCGCCACGGCGCGCGGCGACTCGACGGAGCTCACGGGCATCGTCCACAGCTACCAGACGCCGTCCATGGTCGACATGCTGCACCGCTCCCAGGCGCTCCTGCCGGATGTCGTCGTCGCGCTGAACCGGTCCCCGACGATCGCGCCGTCGCGCAACCCGCCGCCCGACCCGGCCCCCGTCGTGCAGCGCAGCGCCCGGCCGTTCAGGCTGACCAAGTCCTTCACCGGGCGGTCGTCTTGATTCAGGATTGCTGCTCTGGCGGTGCGTGTTTGCAGGCTGTGGCAAAAAATTGGCGTCTTGAAGTAGAAGACTAGCAGTAGCTAGGACTCTAGGAGGAAGAAGAACACCATCACCATTATTTCGTTTGCTTAATTTGAGACTGCTTGCTGTCGATGGGAGGATTTGGTGTATGCTGTTTAATTTGTTGATGTTGACTTGTTGTTTAATTAGCCATGGATTAATGTTAGGGAGACATGTTGCGATTCATGTACCATAGACAAAGGGCTAATAAACGACTGGAGTTTGGCCATGAATGTAGTCTTTGTATGTGGGGATGTCATTCGGTCGTTTTTCACGCAGTTTGATTGCTTTCGGTCCTGAACCAACCGAAGTTTTCTGTTTCCTCCAACACAGGCGCACCATTCAACTTAATGGCCCAACTAACACAGGCTACCTTGGCCCGTGCAGAAAATCATATTTATTCCCATCCGGCCCAACACTCTCCTCCATCCGACCATCCTATCCTCTCCCTCTGGCAACTGGGCGGGGCAAGCGAACGGCGCAGCGCATCCAAGCAACTGGCAGGGATTGGCGGCCGGCCGCGCAGTGCAGGCAAGTGACCTGATGCCGGGGGCGGCTGGACAATTGGCTACGGAACAAACATCCGATCCCTGATACCTACTCGTTGCCTCGCGTCGTCTGTCTCGCGCAAGCCGCCGTCTGGTGCCGCCAGCCCGCCACGCGCTCCGCTGCCTGGTGCGCCGGCCGTCGGCTCCTCGCTGCCGGAACCCTCGGCCCCTCGGCTTCGTTCCACGCCATCTCCCACGGGCCGACGAGCGGGCAGCTCCGCCGCTGCGCGCCTGGACGTCGCCGGTCGGAAGGAGCTGGTGGTGCCGGCCGCTGGCAGAGGCCTTTAAATTTGGACCCTCTGGCCCTCTCCGCCTCCGCCAAGAGAGGTACGGAGTATATACGCTTCAAGATCCGTGCTGCCACGTGGCGTGATCTGGAGAAGGAAGCAGGCTCCCCTCGTTATCCCTCGCCCCAGCTACGCCGCCGCGAGGTGCGAGAGCAACCCCAGCCGGCAAAACGCCGCAGCAAGCAGGAGATTGGCCGCTTCCTCTTCCTCCGGCGCGTGGCGCCGGTTGCAGGTCAGCTCCGACTCCGAGGCCCACTTTGGTACCTCCTCTCCTCCCCTCCCCTCTCCTCTCCGTGTCAGGCTCGGCAACTGCGTTCGGGGTTGGGGGCATCTTTGGCATGCCCGAGGATGGGATTGATCTCTTCATAGAGCGAAATTCGCGGGTTTGCCTTATCATTCATTTCTCACCTTCTCAAAAAAATACACTACTAGTTTTTACTGGTGCGGCTAAGGTGGGGGAATCGTGGTCCAACTAAATCACGCCTTGATCTGTTGGCGAAGCTTAATCGCTTTGTATGGTAGCTGTTCGGTAGAATACCCAGGTCGTGGCCATCATAAGATAGAATTGACTATTTGTGATACACCAACCGTTCCTGTCCCAACTCACTTGGTCCAATTAAGAGTAGTCTTTGGCTGCTCACCTTGGTTGGACTGACAGAATTGCTGTCACACCACCTGGTCCATGTTCTAACTATTTTTCAATCCGTCAGTTGGTATAGGATCAGCATGAGCATGCTGGCATGAACTATGTTTTAGTAAGGAAAAATGCTTCCTAACGGATTACCTGCAAATTATGCAATCGATTTTTATACACGTTACCGTATTCAGCTCGAATTGGAACTATTACTGATGTCGGTCATTATTTATGAGTTACAAAGCTAATTTTCTTGTGGTTCTACTGTCGATTTGGTTTATGCCTCAGTTGTTCAATTATTTTTCAGGTTGTGCCTGCCAAATAACTTGTATTGCTGCATTGGACTTGTCTGCTTGGAATGGCAGCACCCAAGCCCTTTTCTCGGCTTATTTCCCATGTGATTCTAGATTTGGATGGAACCCTCTTAAACACAGGTAACTGAAAACTTGGAAACACTTGTTGGTGTCTTGTTAACCTTTTCAGGTTTATTGAATGCACTAAATTCAGTTGCAGAGCCAAATTTGATTCTCTTGGTTGTGCTACTTGGCAGATTCTGTTGTCAGTAAGGTGGTAAAACCATTTATTGTCAAAAATGGGAAAACGTGGGATACCAAGAAAGCTCACAAGCTAGTTGGGAAGACACCCTATGAAGCTGCAGCTGTTGTTTTGGAAGACTATGGACTCCCTTACTCTACAGAAGAGTTCCTCTCAATGATTACTCCAATGTTCAGTGAACAGTAATGCCATTGGAACTTATATATGCTTGTATATTTTGCAGAAATCATACTCAAATGCTACTTTATGATTTGCGTTTGTGGGGTGGGTGGTGGGGGACAGGGAAGTGGGAGTCTAGACTTTTTCTTTACTGTATGGGGCTGCATTTGCTTGATAAGATCCATTGTTTGTTTAATTGATTCATCTTTTCTAGATGTCATTGTATATTTTCTTGCCAGTCAGTTCTGACCTGTTTTTTTTTCTCTCTCTTTGAGTTACTGAATATCCTTGATTGAATACACCTCATATTGCAGGTGGTGCAATATAAAACCTCTTCCAGGAGCTAATCGTCTGATAAAACATTTAAGGAGTAATGGGGTGCCTACTGCTTTGGCTTCAAACTCGCCAAGATCTAATATAGAAGCCAAAATTTCCTGTCATCAGGGTATCTCTGGAAACATCTGATTTGGCAGTTTGTTTTTTCTGTTTATGTGGTGGATTTGTTTACTAGTGAGCTTGTTCTTACCTTGTGTAGGGTGGAAAGAGTCTTTCTCTGCAATTGTTGGTGGAGATGAAGTGGAGAAGGGGAAGCCATCCCCAGATATGTAAGACAAAGACATCATGTTGCATGGTGCTATCATCTCTGATACTCCAGATTTTCTGAATTCATCGCCATTCTGTTGTTTCCGATCTGCTGCTGTGATGGTATTCAAGATTTTTCGAAGCTGCAAAAAGAATGAACACCACTCCTTCAAATTGCCTAGTAATCGAGGATTCCTTGTAAGGTTTTCCTTCTTTAATTTTTGTCTCTTCATTAACATCATGTGCCCTCCTCCTACCTCCTGAAGACAGGAAGGCTAGTAAAAAACCATCTATGGACGCACTTGTGGAAGCACTTGAGATTTAAACTAGTAACATAAATGTTTTCCTTTCTGCCTTTTAAGAGAGAAGTGTTATGCTTCATATTTGACAGATAAGTTTAGCATCACAATAAGGCACAATGGTATAACCCTGATGACTTTGTTTAGTAATACACAGTTACGCACGATACCTATAATTTCGGCCAAAGAAATGTTATTTTCTCTTCCTGTACATGTATAGTTCTTCTGGGCTGACATCAGATACACAATCTATATTTTTTGTGATAACCATTCCTTTACTGGTTCAAAATTTGATGTAGCATGAAGTACTTTACCGGAAAAAAAAATCCCTTTGACATTGTAACAATTGTTGTGCTAGGCCAGGTGTTACAGCTGGAAAAGCTGCGGGAATGCATGTCATAGCTGTACCGTCAGTGCCCAAAAAGACTGCTGAGTTCAGTACTGCTGACGAGGTGATCAATTCCCTCCTTGATTTAAGGCCTGAAGACTGGGGTTTGCCACCATTTAATGATTGTAAGGGCAAACTATTAAGCTCATCTATCTTTTTGTTCATTGAGAGGAGAATATCATGCAGATTTTTAACTTTCCTGTCAATAATTTTTCTGTGCAGGGATTGAAGGTACCTTACCAATAGAACCATGGTTTATCGGTGGACCTGTGATCAAGGGATTTGGTCGTGGTTCTAAAGTACTAGGAATACCTACAGGTATAGTGGGCTAGAAACATAGAAGTAGGGTTAAATATTACAAGGCCTGTTTAGAATATCTCGCCCCCACCCCACCCCCACCTAATTGAATAGGCCATTTCAGATGGTTCGCTAAGGGTTTATTTTTAAATCAGTTCAGCATGTTGCCTTACTTAGAAAGTCAAAAAACCTTTAGGAAATTTGCTGACACCATATGATGTTTCATGCTGGTCTGCAAATGCCGATCTGAAACGGACATTATTTGGTCATCATGCCTCTTGAATACATACATAGCTGTCCTTATATTTGATCATTTGTGCCATCATTCTGTTTCTTGTTGTTGCTTTTGATTTCTTTTCTTCAATAATTCTACTCATATATATTATGCTGGTTCTTTTTCCTTGCTCATCTTGTGTAGTACACTGTTATTCATTAGATTTTTCATCTGGAGCATTGATGGTTTTGTTTTTGTAATGTAGCCAATTTGCCCGCAGATAACTTTTCTGAACTAGTGTCAGAGCATACATCAGGGGTATACTTTGGCTGGGCTGGACTTTCAACACACGGTATATATAAGATGGTCATGAGCATTGGTTGGAACCCATATTTCGACAACACTGAGAAGACAGTAGTGAGTGTTCTTTAAGCAGTCCTTTCTATGTTCAGTTCTATTAGTTTTGTTGTTAATACTATTCATTACAGGAGCCTTGGTTGCTTCATGATTTTGACGAGGACTTCTATGGTGAGGAGCTGCGCCTTGCCATTGTTGGCTACATAAGACCCCAGGTAATTGGGGGCCACTTGATATTCATATCAGCAACAACTGTTCCATGACTCATGACATCACTTTGAAATTCTCAGGCCAACTTTCATTCTCTTGAAAGCTTGATAGAGAGGATTCATGAGGATGGAAGAATAGCAGAGAAGGCACTAGACCTACCGGCGTATGCCAAATACAAAGATTCACCATATCTGAGAAACCCTTTGCAGCAGGGAAGTGCTACTGATGCGAACCAGGTTGAACTGAATTCCAAGTGATAAGCCCCTGAAGGATGGCACTAAATAAGTTGTCGCTTATTGTTCTGTTTGTGATAGAGGGAAATACATTGGTGTTCAGCAGAAACGGTTGGACTCTTGTTGATCTTATACTTAATTCTTTCCACTTTTTGGAAGCAGTGGTAGTTGCACTATATGGCTGTTCCTCAAAGAGGTGTGTGCGGATACCCTTCTAAAGAAAATAGGTGTGATGTTGAAAGTTAAATACTGAGGCTGGTCTGCAGCTCTGCACTTGTGTTGAATTGATGAATTGAGGCGTTCTACTATGGAAAGATATGATTTATACTGATTTACGATGCCAATTGTGGAAATAGTGGCATTCGAGTCTCGTTCATTTGTCATTTTTGTTTCACACAAGTAGCCATGTTTATGTTCCTCTAAAAATAGATCTTTTTTCTAAAAAAAAGATTGTGTTACTTATATTTAGACATTTGTTACAATAACTCAGTTGCGTCATTTGGTGATGTTTTACATTGAAAACAACAAATGTCGTTTAATCTCTTAATCACATTTCAGACAAGATTACGCTTATGAAACTTCGACTATCAATAACACAAGTTATTTTAATTTGAAAGCATTAAAAATGTTATGGACAAGTTTGTCTTGAGAAGTACTCCTGCTTTTGCGACCTGATAAATTTATTGAACTTTCAGAAGTGTGTGATAGAAAATAATGGTTAAATGAACACGCACATAGGAAAATGCGTAATGTCACAAACGTAAAAGTAGTACCTGTTTATCGGACGGATTAGTTTCAAACCAATATCAACCCCAACAATGCCTGTTTGATATCCATTTGAGGGTTGCAGGGGTACACGATGTACACGGCCTTTGTTTCTACACCAACTAGATAGAGTCGAGCCTTGCCATTTTTTTTTTCTTTTTGCGAAACACAATACAGACGCTCACAAACGCACGCACATTCAACCCTATGAACACATGCACGCAACCCTACCCGCAAAGCCAACTTTACACCCGAGCGCACGGAAGCGTCCTCACGCTCGGGCATCCACTCGTCGCCCACGCACTCCGCTGCCCCCGCCACCCTATCTCTCTGTTGTCCCCGCCGCCTAGACCCGCGCTCTCCGCCGTCCCCGCCGCACGAAGCGCCGAGCTGCGACCCCTGCCAGTGGGACCCGCGCGCCGTGCCGTCGCCGTGCCTCCCGCCTCCATGCCTCCGCGTGCCGTGCGTCGTGCCGTCGCGCCCCCGGCCCCCGCCTTCGTGTGTCGCTCCGCCGTCCCCCGTTTCCCGCCCTGGCCGGATCCGGCGAGATCCGGCGAGGGTTGACGTGGCGGCGGCCCCGGCCGGATCCGGCGAGCCCCGGCGGGCGGCGGGTGCGGCGACCCGAGCCAGCTCCGGCAAGCCCCGTCGGGCGACTCCGGGCCGGATCCGGCGAGCCCCGGCGGGCGGCGGGCGCGGCGACCCGGGCCAGCTCAGGTGAGCCCCGTCGGGCGACCCCGGTCCGGATCCGGTGAGCCTTGGTGGGCGGCGGGTACGGCGGCCGGGGGAGGGCGCAAGGCGGTGTCCAGATCCAGTTTTCTTCCTCCCTCCGCTACGCACCGATTGATGCTTTCGCCGCTCTCGCTCTCACTCCGTGCTGCCTTCCAAGACGCTCCGCCCGATTTGATGCTGTTGTCGCTGCGTGCTACTGCCGTCGTGCCCCCATCTCCAAGCGCTCGTCCCGCGTGCCTCCGCGCCTCTGCGCCGGCACGAGCGCGGCGGGAGCAGCGCCGCCGCTGGCTGAACCTCCCCGGCGAGCCAAGCGCCGGCGGCGGCCGGGATGGGCGTAAGGCGCCGCCGGCCGCCGCAGATGGCAGGTAAATTTTTTCTTTCACTTTTTTTTGCAAAATCTTTTATAAAAACTTTTTCTGCAAAACTTGTTTGAAAATCTTTTATCATCTTTTTTTGCAAAACTTTTCTAAAAACTTTTTTGAAAATCTTTTATCATCTTTTTTTGCAAAACTTTTCTAAAAAGTTTTTTTGAAATTTTTTTGCAAAAACTTTTTTGAAAAACTTTTTTTGAGAATCTTTTCCTGGAAAACTTGTGTTGTTGTCAAACTTTTCTGCAATTTTTTTCACATGTTAAAAATTTGTTGCAAAAATTTTTAAAATAACTTTTGTGTCAACTTTCTCGCAAAAATGTTGAGCACGGGCGCTTGCAGTTGGGCGCGGGAGCTATGCGGGGTCGACGCACGTGGAGTGGGGCGCGGGAGGCCGTGCGTTGCGGGCGGGGGGAGGGGGGGTGCCTGACGGACACACGGTGCTGTGCGGGAGCCGTGCGCCAAGGGTGTCGGTTTTGTCGCCTAGTGCGAGCGCACGCCGTCCCCCCTGCGGGCGAGCGCAAAATAGCAGGCCCCAACCCTACCCCTATGAGCACCTCCGATAGACTGAGCCGGCTGATCCTCGAGATTGACGAAGTCACCGCTGGCGCCTCGCTATCGACGGCACGTCACCTACCACTGAAAGAATAGCGCCGGTTAAATTCTGGAATAAATCCAGAGAAATGTGCGAACACCAGAATTTGAACCCTGGTGGGTAGCGTCCCGCTGGACCGTCCAAGCCAATTCGCAAAGTGGAGCCTTGCCATTGCCATGTCAAAAGCACAAGAAGCTGGTGGAATGGAAGTATGGAACATGCTCTCTGCTCGGAACAGAGCCAGAAAGAGGCTATGCCTCCATCCTTGTGACCCCCATTGCCCTTTCTCGCTGGCAACCAAAGGCACACGGCATGACGAGGACGTACGAACTCGTTGGCTGCACGGATGGACACAGTGACAGGATCAGACGACGACGAGGACGCGTGCGCCGAGCTTATCCCGCATTCCCGCCGCCGTCCTCATCGGCTCCAACCCAAAACAGAGCATGCCCCCGCGCGCACGGCGTACACAACGACGATGGTCGGCTGCCCACCAGCTCCCCTCGCGCGTGACAAGCCGCCGGCGGCTTCCCCTTCTCCCCGTCGCGGGACACGCTACGACGCACGGGGGCATCGGCGGCGCTCGCTTGATTAGGGAGGCCGGCACGGCATCCCGGGCGGTGGCGCGCGCGAGCGCGTGCATGCCAGCCCGAACGCACGCACGGCGCCCGGCGCCGCACGCACACGAAACCTTGCCGTGCGGGCTGGCTGGGTCACGGCCGCCTTTAAGTGCCGGAGCTAGCTCCTGCTAGTGCTGGGTACAGACGAGCTAGCTAGCACGCCCTGCAGAAACACAGGATCGAAGAGAGTTCTTTGGTGTCGCAGATACAATATCGGGGGATCATCTGCTTGAGATCGAGAGGGCAAATAATGGCGCTCGTGTGGCTGGAGGCGTTGGGGAGGAGGAACGTGGCCGGCCCTCTGCTGCTGCTCAACCTCGTCCTGTACATCTTCATGATGGGGTTCGCCAGCTGGGCGCTCAACAGCTTCGTCGACGGCCGCCACCACTACCAGTACCAGCAGCAGTACTACCCACCAGGTCCGTGTGAACACGATGATCCAACCTGCTGTTTCTCGCGAAATCGGATTCGTATTGAAAACTTTCGTTCCAACCGCGATTTGTGTGTGTGATACTGAATGCGTGTAGACGCGTACACGTGCATGGGCACGCGTCCTGCAGGGCCGCGCGGCGCCGGCGAGGAGGCGACGCTCCAGTTCGTGCAGGCCGCGCTGCTGGCGGCCGTCGTGGGCGCGGCGGCGAAGGCCGCGACGGCGTTCCACGCGCGCGCGTGGCGGCCGCAGGGCCTCGCGGCCGCCGCGGCGCTGGGCACCGTCGCGTGGGCGGCCACCGCGCTCGCCTTCGGCCTCGCGTGCAAGGAGATGCGCGCCGGCGGCGTGGCGCGCGGGTGGCGGATGCGCGCGCTGGAGGGGCTCACCACGGTGCTGGCGCTCACGCAGCTGATGTACGTGGTGATGCTGCACACTGCCGTGGCCGGCGACCGCAGCGAGCCCGGGTGCCCCACCGCAGAGGACGACCAGGAGCACCACAGGGGCGGCCCGACCTGCAGTGTCATGTGATCGTCGCCCGCTCGTTTGTAGTGTTTGTCCGCTGTGAATCCGTCTCGTGTCGTGTGGAAATTAAGCAATTGAAGCTCGTTTCCATTTGTATTGTCTCATGTGCTCGTTTCGTTTGTGTACCCTTGCTTCTTGCGTATGTGTATGTGCGTGCGTACGTATGTCGTCGAGTATGTGCATGTGTGTTGTGGTATTACTGTATTGTGAATCGTGATGTCCATTTGCTGCCATGCTCCAGCGGTGCATGGTAGCACGTATTGGAGTTTGATGTGAAATAATATATGGACATCCAGTTTTGTTGTATTTTCTTTTGTTCAGGCAAAAGCTAGTTGTTTGCTTGCATTTGCATATGGTCGGGCATATGTTCTTAAATGTATTCCGTTTAAAACTTGCTAAACTAATTTAATGTGACACATGGTCACATGGATTCAATATGATCACCGTTGGTGTACGTTGTAAATGTAACTAGAGTTAGGGGCCAAAATGTAAAAAGGACAAAGAGATAAGGTGAAGTACAGAGAAGGATCAAGATCTATCCATTCAGTTTTTCTCCTCAACTTTACTGTTCATCTTCTTCCTCCCTTCAACCTTATCATCTAGATTCATCTTAAATCCACCATTAAATCCTTAACGTGGTATCAAGAGCAGGTGGATCCTATGGAGTCCACTCCATTTTCATCAAGTTTGTGGGGGATTATTGTCCTGGTGAGCCATGAGTTGGAGTTTCTTTGTGGCTCTTCTGTATTGATTCTGTTCTTTCAACCTTTGCTTGGAGGAGTGGAGGTGTCGTAGTCATCATCCACACCAAGGGGTGTTATCATCAGTAAGTTCGTTGGGTGCGAGGGAGCCATCGTTCTTACTCGATTTGATTCATTTGGCTGTTGCTATAGTACGTGGGTACATCTGTACTGTTGGCTTGTTTCAACTGTACATGGCTGGTACTAGTGAAGCTGAATCTAGCATTGGAAAATTGTGTGATATTTTTGGCAAATTAATAGACCAGCCTAAGGTAGTTCCAGATGCTGTCAAGTATGCTCTTGAGTCAAATCCCATCAAGCTACAGGGACAAGAAAATTATATTAGTTGGGCTCGACACGCCCGGTTAATTTTGAGCTCTTATGGGTATGAGGAATTGTTGATGACTGGTGTTGAAGAAAAAATGGATGATAAGATAAAAACAAACAAATGACAGAGTGCTTGCCTGGCTATTGGGCAGTATGGAACCAATAGTTAGAGAGCAGGTTGAAACAATGACTTCAGTTTTAGAAGTGTGGAGCGCCTTGCAGAATCAATTTGTGGGCAAATCAAATAAAATGCAGTCCCCCGTATTATGCATGAGCTGTTACATTTGAAGCAAGGTACAAAATCAGTAACTGAGTATGCTAGTGAAATGAAGAAGCTTTACAGAGATTTGCACTATTATCATCTATTTGAGCCGGTTAATCAGAAAGATGTGACTGTTCATCATACTTGGTCTCAGTCATTTGTGAGCAAGTTGTTTCTTGATGGTTTGAATCAAGAATTTGATCTTCGTCGGTAGCTTATTTTCTCTAAGTCTGAAGCGTCCCCACATAAGCGGAGACTAAATGTGATACAAATATCAGTCCCAAGAGGCTGATACACATTTATTCCAAAGATGGTTCAGTCACCGTGCGACCTCAGAGGGTCACGACACTCGATACAAATTATAATAGTAACCAAAAGTACAACGATACATAACCAGAGAAAGACTAAGACTGGATCTAGCCCTATCTCGGTGAGGAACAATAGCGGAAGCATCTTGAAAGGGACCACACCACAGGCAACGTCGGGTGCGGACACGAGCTCTACTCGAACTCCTCAGCGACAAAGTCCGGATCCTCCTCTGTTGCAACAAAATAGGGGGTGAGTACAAAAGTACTCAACAAGTCCATCCACGGAGGGGGATAAAAATAATATGCACAGAGTAGATCAAGGATATGGCTAAGGTTTAATTTGCGTGAAAACTAGATTTTCACATGCAAGGGTTTATTTTGAAAAGGTTTTCGGAAAAGCAGTTTTAATATCGAGTGGGGTTGATCCTCCACAAAGGACCCACATTTTATGCTACCGGACTCCCCGTCCGCCGTAGCTCACGGCACACCTGCCGGACACTTTCCAAAACAACTCACACCAAAAAGACAACCATTTCCCAACGCTAGTTTCAGGCCCAAGCCGTGACTCATCCAATACCGTGGATACGACTATTCGAATAGATTTTAACTCTGCAGAGGTTGTACACTTAACCCACCCCAACGGTTTCCGCAACACAAACATCAAAATGCCGGCGCGGACCTGTCAAAGCCATTACCACACCGTAGCTAAGCCGGACTAGCCAATATGGGAACAACCAAGGGGTCCATGTCCTCTCAACGAGGCACGACCGGAACGTAACTCACATAGATCGTACTCTTGCTCCTTGCTCTCCCATTGCTCACAACTCACCCATTGGCTAACCAACCAACTAGTGGGATTTATGCTAAGTCGTTGCCACATACAACGGTAGCGCGGTAGTACTAAACTGGGCCAGGCTAGATGACAATCAACTCGGTCCTTAAAATAATGACAAGACGGATATCTCCACATCCCGCTCAGCCACACAGGCACGAGCTCACCAATTTGGTATTTCACACAGAACACACCATCCATCTCATCGGTTTTACCATTATTTCATTTTCACCAAAAGCCACCATTTTCTTTTAAACACTCACACCATTCTTTATTTTAAAACACATGAGCATTTGTAATATGATAGTGGTGAGAGTAACAGGCCCTAAGCGTTTCTAGCAACGGCTATCATCCAAACAGAGCAAGTCATATTTAATGATAACCTAGGTGATCAAGGAATAGTCATAGCACTCAAGGAGTGGCTATCCAACCGGGTCTCGCAATAAAACAATGCATTTTATAAACAGGCCAATAGGTTGTGTTTGAAAAACATAGGATAAATATGCATCAAAGGACGGGATTGAACTTTCCGCCTTCGAGGTCGTGCGGAAGCGCCTGCTCGCGGTACGGGTCCTCGGCCTCCGGCTCGCGGTACTCGCCTGCGTACTCCGGCTCGCGGTACGGTCATCCGAACTCCTCAACGGGCTGCCCCTCGGTCACTCCGTGATCTACGGCGCACACAAGCAAGCACACAACAATCAAACAAGCACACAAAAATAAAGGAGCTCAATTGGAGACAAGAATGATGGAAATAAATAGAGTATGCTTTTAGTGGAATTTAGGAAAAAGAATGGATGGAATCGGAGTTTAGACCGAGGGGGGTTTCGCTGTGTAAAGATCGATTGCTAATTAAGTTCTGAAATTGAATTAGCATAATGGGTAAGTGTCTCACGGGCTCCTTTCCTGTGATTGGGCTGGAGAAGTGTTTGGGCCTTGCGATTATCACTTAGGCTCACAGGATTTTGTTGGGCTGGTGGGGAAAATAGACAACAGAGACAGACGGAGGGACAGAGATAGACACGGCCAACAGAGGCGCTCGTGTTACTCTGTCTCGCTCGCCATGGGAGGCTGCAGGTGCTCCTGGAGCTTTGCCGGGCGGCGATTCCGGCTGCCGTTTCCAAATCCAAGGGCATGGGGAGAGAGAGGAAGATGAGGGGAGGCTCACCTCGAGCGGGTGCAGCGTGGAGAGGGAGATCGACGAGGGGCGAGTTTGTGTGTGGAGGGGCAATGGGGGAAATTTCTGGAGGAAGGAGATGAGCAGCAGGACGGCGTGGCTCGGCGAGCTAGGGATGGCAGAGGAGAGCTGCTCGGCGTCTCCTTTTATAGGCGGAGGAGGAGGTTGGCCGCTCGAGCTCGGCACTCTGCCTTCAATGGCAGCACTGCAGGGAGTCGTCCGCTTGCGGGCGTCGGCGTGCTGCAGCGGTGGTGCTGAGGCGACGGTGCGTGCAGCGGAGCAGTGGTGCTCGGCGGCGAAGACGCTGTGATGGGATACATATAAGCGGAGACTAAATGTGATACAAATATCAGTCCCAACAGGCTGATACACATTTATTCCAAAGATGGTTCAGTCACCGTGCGACCTCAGAGGGTCACGACACTCGATACAAATTATAATAGTAACCAAAAGTACAACGATACATAACCAGAGAAAGACTAAGACTGGATCTAGCCCTATCTCGGTGAGGAACAATAGCGGAAGCATCTTGAAAGGGACCACACCACAGGCAACGTCGGGTGCGGACACGACCTCTACTCGAACTCCTCAGCGACAAAGTCCGGATCCTCCTCTGTTGCAACAAAATAGGGGGTGAGTACAAAAGTACTCAACAAGTCCATCCACGTCTACGAGGGGGATAAAAATAATATGCACAGAGTAGATCAAGGATACGGCTAAGGTTTAATTTGCGTGAAAACTAGATTTTCACATGCAAGGGTTTATTTTGAAAAGGTTTTCGGAAAAGCAGTTTTAATATCGAGTGGGGTTGATCCTCCACAAAGGACCCACATTTTATGCTACCGGACTCCCCGTCCGCCGTAGCTCACGGCACACCTGCCGGACACTTTCCAAAACAACTCACACCAAAAAGACAACCATTTCCCAACGCTAGTTTCAGGCCCAAGCCGTGACTCATCCAATACCGTGGATACGGCTATTCGAATAGATTTTAACTCTGCAGAGGTTGTACACTTAACCCACCCCAACGGTTTCCGCAACACGAACACCGAAATGCGGCGCGGACCTGTCAAAGCCATTACCACACCGTAGCTAAGCTGGACTAGCCAATATGGGAACAACCAAGGGTCCAAGTCCTCTCAACGAGGCACGACCGGGACGTAACTCACATAGATCGTACTCCTGCTCCTTGCTCTCCCATTGCTCACAGCTCACCCATTGGCTAACCAACCAACTAGTGGGATTTATGCTAAGTCGTTGCCACATACAACGGTAGGGCGGTAGCACTAAACTGGGCCAGGCTAGATGACAATCAACTCGGTCCTTAAAATAATGACAAGACGGATATCTCCACATCCCGCTCAGCCACACAGGCACGAGCTCACCAATTTGGTGTTTCACACAGAACACACCATCCATCTCATCGGTTTTACCTTTATTTCATTTTCACCAAAAGCCACCATTTTCTTTTAAACACTCACACCATTCTTTATTTTAAAACACATGAGCATTTGTAATATGATAGTGGTGAGAGTAACAGGCCCTAAGCGTTTCTAGCAACGGCTATCATCCAAACAGAGCAAGTCATATTTAATGATAACCTAGGTGATCAAGGAATAGTCATAGCAATCAAGGAGTGGCTATCCAACCGGGTCTCGCAATAAAACAATACATTTTATAAACAGGCCAATAGGTTGTGTTTGAAAAACATAGGATAAATATGCATCAAAGGACGGGATTGAACTTTCCGTCTTCGAGGTCGTCCGGAAGCGCCTGCTCGCGGTACGGGTCCTCGGCCTCCGGCTCGCGGTACTCGCCTGCATACTCCGGCTCGCGGTACGGTCATCCGAACTCCTCAACGGGCTGCTCCTCGGTCACTCCGTGATCTACGGCGCACACAACAATCAAACAAGCACACAAAAATAAAGGAGCTCAATTGGAGACAAGAATGATGGAAATAAATAGAGTATGCTTTTAGTGGAATTTAGGAAAAAGAATGGATGGAATCGGAGTTTAGACCGAGGGGGGTTTGGCTGTGTAAAGATCGATTGCTAATTAAGTTCTGAAATTGAATTAGCATAATGGGTAAGTGTCTCACGGGCTCCTTTCCTGTGATTGGGCTGGAGAAGTGTTTGGGCCTTGCGATTATCACTTAGGCTCACGGGATTTTGTTGGGCTGGTGGGGAAAATAGACAACAGAGACGGAGGGACAGAGATAGACACGGCCAACAGAGGCGCTCGTGTTACTCTGTCTCGCTCGCCATGGGAGGCTGCAGGTGCTCCTGGAGCTTTGCCGGGCGGCGATTCCGGCTGCCGTTTCCAAATCCAAGGGCATGGGGAGAGAGAGGAAGATGAGGGGAGGCTCACCTCGAGCGGGGGCAGCGTGGAGAGGGAGATCGACGAGGGGCGAGTTTGTGTGTGGAGGGGCAATAGGGGAAATTTTTGGATGAAGGAGACGAGCAGCAGGACGGCGTGGCTCGGCGAGCTAGGGATGGCAGAGGAGAGCTGCTCGGCGTCTCCTTTTATAGGCAGAGGAGGAGGTTGGCCGCTCGAGCTCGGCACTCTGCCTTCAATGGCAGCACTGTAGGGAGTCGTCCGCTTGCGAGCGTCGGCGTGCTGCAGCGGTGGTGTTGAGGCGACGGTGCGTGCAGCGGAGCAATGGTGCTCGGCGGCGAAGACGCTGTGATGGGATAGCTCGGCGGCGTCGGCTTGCGAGCGTCGGCGCACGGCGTGGAGCGGCGCGCTGCAGTGGGGCCGAGATGGAGGGCGGCACGGCAATGACACTGCTCGCCGGCGCTGTGCCATGCGGCACGGCGGGCGCTAGCGTGCGACAAGGTGAAGGTGGTGCAGCGGCGGGTCGCCGGTTTCCACGGCGTGATGATGCGCGCGAGCGACGAGGCGGAGCTAGTCGGCACGGCGTAGTGCGGTCGGCAGCGAGCGGTCACGTCGCGGGGCCGGGCTGCTGTGCGAGCAGAGCAGGGGCGAGTTTGGCAGGGGGCCCTGTTGCTGTGCGCGCTTGGCTGCTTGCACGCAGCGGCAAGGCTTGTGAGCAAAGCTCTGGCTGTTGCTATGGCGTACGGTGCACAGACATACGGGAGACATGCTGTGCTGTAGAGCGACGGAGATCCAGTGCGGTACCGCACCGTGCAGTGGACGCCACTGACGTGCGGGCCTAGAGGGTGTTGGGGCCACGTGTCAGCGGCAGTTACTGCACGTGCAGTACCGCACGGGTATCGTGTCCGCTATAGAGATGTTTGCATGCTGAAGCAGGAGAAGGCGGTGACGACCACTTGCATGTGTTAGCTTTGTGCTTGGTACAGGCAAAAGAGATAGAGAGGGAGTGTTTGTTGTGCATAGAAAGGAAGATGGCAACAAGCATGCGAGAGCTCAGGAAGGAGAAGATCAACATGTGATTAGCTTAGGGAGAAAAGAGTGAGATTAAAAGGATGCACGGATGAAAACTAGGATGAATTAAGAAAGGTGGCATTTGAGATGGATTTTTAGATGATGAAAAGGGGTTGAGCTCAAAAATTATTTTGCAAAGCTTTGATAAAGATTATTAACGCGTGATTTAAATTGGTGAATTTTCCTGATGTTACAAAGTCTGAGATAATTTCTAGCATCATGGAAGAAGAAACAAGACTTTCACATCCCAAAGGGTATGATTATAAGATAGCTGATGTTAGTGTTGCCTTTTCTTTACAAAAGGGCCGCTCATCTAGTTTTTTGAGGGGCCCAAGAGAAGAACAAGCTGATTTGTGATCAATGTGGTGACAAAGGGCACTCCATAAAGAGATGCTTTAAGCTGCATGGTTTTCCTTCTAGTAAGGTGATTTGTGATCATTGTGGTGACAAGGGACACACTATTGAGAAGTGCTTTAAGCTGCATGGTTTTCCACCTGGGTAAAAAAAAGGGGGAAATCTCAGCCAGGAGGAGTTCGAGGCAAAGCAAATCTCACTACATCTGAAAAGGGAGCTTCCGGTGGTAGATTCTCAAGCTCATGAGAAGTACAACTCCAAGCTCAAACTCTCTGAAGGTTGTTCCTCCACTGGCGGTTTCTCTACCAATTACAGTTATCATGCCACTTGTGACACCCCGTCCTTTTAAAAAGCATTTAAAGTACATTTAAATATTTCACTTAATTAAATATAGTTCCCTTATTCCTCTTCTAATATTCAAAATATATTTTCTAAACAAAGTCATGCATACAATCTTGACATATGTGTTGCATTTGAGTGCTTTAGAACTTCCTCTCTAATCTCTAAAAATTCTAGGAGATAGAAATTCCCTCGAATCTCTCGGCCTAAGCATTAGGTTTAATATTCAAATCCAATTTGAATATTAAATTTCCGGTCTCAAATCTTCGTAAAGTATTCTAGAAACTATCTCCCTCAAGCCTCACCTCAAAATCCCATTTACATTTGAATCTACATTCGAATTCAAACTCTAAATCATTTCCAAACAAATAGAAAACCCTTTTATTCACTAACGGGCCGCAACTCTCCTTTCAGCCCATCTCCCCTTGCAGCCTGAACCCAAAGTCTAGCTTCGCCCCCTAAATCTTCTTCTTGGTCCGTCCTCTCCCCTCCTCCCGGTGCGCGTGCGCAGCCCAGCCAGCCAGCCGGCCCACGGCCTGACCGGCCCAACTCCCCTCACCCGGCGCCCACACTTCCCCCGGCCTCGCTCAACGCTTGCGGCCCAGCTTGCCTCCCGCGGCCCGCGTCCCCAACGCGCGCGACCGCTCGGCCCAGCGCAGCCAGCCGCCTCCGGCCCACGCGCGCGCGCACAGCTTGGCCTGGCGCGGCCCAGCGCGCTCGGCCTGCACGCCCACGCTCGGCCCGGCCTCCCCGCGCGACCGCGCGGCCCGCGCACTCCCCACCTCCCCGCTCGGCCCAGCGCGGGCAAACGGCCGAGCGGCCCACCCCGCGCACGCCCGCTCGGCCCACGCGGCCTGCTCCGCCCCAACCCTAGCCCTTCGTCTTCCTAGCGCCGCCGCCAGCCGCCGCCGCCGCCGCTCCGGCGAGCCAACACCTCACCGGCACCTGCATACACCATCACAACCGCGCCGGCCTCCCCGTTCCGTTTTTCTCCTCGGCCTCCCTCCCCCTTGCCTTCCACACCGGCGCCATGGCAGCCCGAGCCCAGCAGCCGCCGCCTCTCTGCTCGATGCTGCTCCACTGCTCTGCCCCGTCTGCGCCAGAGGACGCGCCGGCCTGCTGCCATGTGGCCCCACCCCGACGCCCACGCAGGAGGCCGACCGAGCTGAGCACGAGGAGCTCGCTCCTGCCTGCCTCGCAGGCGACCTCGCCCCCTCCAGACACACCACGTAACTCCGTCGTACACCTGCAGCTCGCCAGCCCGGCCGCTCACCACTCGCCACGCGCCGCTGGCTACCCTCTGGCCGCGCTCCACGTCACCCAGGCCCTCCCTTCCTTGGCCCCGACGACGCCACCGCCGGCCTGAAGGCCGGCAACCCGAGCCCCTCGCTCCGTGCCTATAAAAGGCCACCCCCGGTGCCGTTCCCAGCACTCCCACGCTCACACACACACAACACACGAGAGCCCAGCTCTCAGCACACACACGAGCTCATGCTCTCACACACGCACAAGAGCTTGAGCTACGTAACGCGGAAGCGCTGCCCACATGCACAATAGAAAAGGTGCGCCAAGTACTGCTCTGCTCTGTTCCCGGGTACGCCCGGAACAGTCCAACCAGCGACGTAGCTTTAGTCATACCACACCGCTCACGTACACATAGGAAAGGTGCGCCACCTGCTGCTCTGCTCTGTTTTCGGGTGGGCTCGGAACAGGCTGACCAGCGGCGTAGCTTTAGCCATTTCGCCCAGCATTGTGGACGATGCCAGTTCGGCTGGCCGCACAATGCCCGACCCCGCCGCTAAACCCCATCACTGCTCGCCGTTTCGCAACCCTAGCCGAGATGCCGCCCGATTCTCAAGTTTCCAGCTCAGTCCACCCTAGCTGTTGTAATGCCCGACCGAGACCCTGATCCTAGCCCACCTAGCGTTGCGCTGCCCAAATCCAAACCCCAGATATTCCCCGGCATAGCCGTTATGCCGCCCAACCGAAAACCCCGGCTGCTAAACCCTAGCCCCATATAGCCGTTGTGCCGCCCGAATAAAACCCTAAGTAAAACCTAGCCCTTATGCTAGCCAACCAAAATCCCAGAGATTAGCAAACCCCAGCCGGCATGCCGCCCATAATATTCCCGGAAAATTATATTAATAATTTTTTGGAATATTAATAGAACTTCAATCAATATCCCTTAATTATTTAGAAATCTATTTCTAAATAATTAATATAATTATTCGGGAATTACTTAGATATCCAGTAATTCTCAGAATAATTATCCCTAGCCCTTTCTCCCACACTTAGAAGCCACCCCACAGGCTAAACCCCTCCTAAGCCCCGTCGTCCTATCTATTAATTATTATTAAATAATTAATAGATAATCCATCAACAAATCCATCCGGATCCGTAGGTACGTTCCGGAATATCTATCTTCCATTTCTCTTTCTAATCTATAGGCATTGATTGATTTATTGATGTTATTTTATGTGTTTTATTGCTCGATAGCCTGACCGGGCCCGACGAGACGCCGGAGCTCCAGAAGGCCCGAAGCCCCGCTCGGTCAACATACAGTCTACGCCCGTGTACGGAACGTCTAAGGACTGACAATGAAGGCAAGTCTCACCAATAATATCACCCTAATAACTAAAGTTTACCATTTCCTGCAGCATAAGCTATGAGGGGGCATCATGTGGGTGGATGCCCGGCCCCGCCGTAGAGATGCTTTAAGATTAGGAGTGGAAGGATCGCCTCGCTAGGAGGATCCTAAGAGCCGCTCTGATCTCAGCTAAGGACCGGTTCATGGGAGAGTCTTTCTAGTGCCTAGTACAACCCCGCATGCCAAAAAGGCACAGCCTACGGGAGTGCCTATTTATGTGAGGCCTTGATTCACACCCCACCAACGGAACTTAGTAACCCAGCCCAAGGAGCCGTACGATTGGTGCAGAGTGCCGACCGGCGAACTGGGTAGCGCCTGGTGCCGAGTCGGGCACGCACCAAGTCGGGAACGGGTATGCTGGAGACAGCCCCAGGCGGAGGACTAGGACTGGGCAGCACGGGTCGACTAGGATACAGGGTCGCAGACCCTGAGGGCCGAGGGCCCTAATTAATGCGCGCACAGACCCGGGTCGACATCCGCGAGGCGGATGATTAGTGGCCCCTGCTTAGCCCCCAGTACTACCTGTGGCTGGACCTAGGGAATGCTGACCAGCGATGGTCACCGGTGGGTACGAGTCTCGTAGGGCAGTACCTGCCTTGACGAAGGTAGGGACTGACCGAATGCGGGGTAGATAAGTACGACCTCTGCAGAGTGTAAAACCTATCTTGATAGCCGTGACTCCGGAATGAGTCCACTTAGTCAAAGCCCCCACTGATTAGATTTACTTTCTTGCATCGGGAACCCGGACAGCAGGAGTGCCGATGACTGGGTTCTGGGGTTAATGTCGGGACTGGCAGGGAGGAAATGCCCCTCCAAGCCCAACCTTTACATTTATTTAATTTAATTTATTATATTATTGAATTTGTGAGATTTGCTGGGTATTCAACTCTGAATACTCACTCTTGCCTTTCATTGTCATACAGGGTTAAGCTCCAGGGCGATATGGTGCTGCCACCCACCCCGGTGGCAAACGAGTGCCCGCCGCCCTCCGCTAGTTTAACACGGTATAAAGTTATTTTAACTTATATGTTATGTACTGCTTCTGACACTAATCTGTGTCGAAATCCGTATCAGCGTACTGATCCAGGGACTGATACGGGTGGTCGAGGGACGTCCTGGCCAAGGGGTCCCCACAGGGTGGTATCAGAGCCGTAAATAAATTCTTAGCACCATATAAGATATCCCATACGCATTAGGAAGCCTGAAACCTTCTATTCTT
Source organism: Urochloa ruziziensis (assembly GCA_015476505.1). Classification (NCBI taxonomy): domain Eukaryota; kingdom Viridiplantae; phylum Streptophyta; class Magnoliopsida; order Poales; family Poaceae; genus Urochloa; species Urochloa ruziziensis. The sequence continues at coordinate 53,676,265 of CM027118.1, forward strand.
TTCACCTTTTTTGAAAATTGCCGAAAAATTCTTATTTCATTCCCAGAATTCCCCTTACCTCGTGCTTAACACCAAATGTTACTCTGACAGGTATGGATCATGAGAATGAAGTTCGGAAGATGATCCGTAATATGGAAATTATGAGATGAAGATTTGCCGAAAAGCAAATGCTGCCGGAGTAACTAGAAATCGAGTTTTGATAATAAGGAGTCTTCCATAGGAAATAAGCCTACGACTTTATAGTAACGTACTTTTGATTGAATAATGTTTGATTAAGCCCCGGATAATAGTTTTCCCCATTTCCATATAATAGATATGGATTTGATTGATAGCTGATTGTAGACGTGCGTGAATAGATCCACTCTTTCCTTAAAACCTAAGGATTATCCATAGCCCTTGCCCCTCTAACGTCATCAGTTCAAGCCAAGGTTCAGAAATGAAGAAAATTTCTAGAAAATACTTCTACATGTCTGATATGGAATATGGAATCTAATCCTTTTAAGTGGGGTAGATTCCAAAGTCGTCAGGACATCATACATGGAAAACCGCAGAGGAATCGGTTAATGTGAACCACAACATACAGATTCCAGGGAAATACAGAATAATCACAGGAATAGTATAAACCAAGGTTATACTACGAATGTGACAAGAATTGAATCTCTGAGTAAGATCTTGGAACAGAAGACTATGAAAGCTGAAGAAACCAATAATGAAGATATAAGGATCTCCGTTAGAAACCCTGACCCTAGGTTCTACAATTCTTGAATCCACCACCGACAAATAAACCTCTACTCTTACCCATACCAAGGTCAACCCCATCCACCTAAGTACTTCTGGATTGATCGACATCATCGGGGCTGACAATATTCGTATGTTCCCAAAATCTCTATCACCCTCTTTCCCTTGACTTCCCTCAGCTTCTAGAAAATTCATGTTCATCAAACCCCATACCTTGAGAATCTCAATACCGCTTTCATCCAGTCCATTTTCATAAAGATTTTCACCGGAATACCCAAACCCCCGCCTATCCTTGAACACAATTCCTGATGAAACCAAGACCACCAATCATCTTTACCAAGTCCTCAATAGCCTTCCCTAGAATCCAAGCTTCTCTCACCCGAGAACAAGCTAAATCCACTCCCTCACAAATTAAGAATGCCGACGCACCAAGCACGTCGACAATTCTTCCCAACCGAACCACACCATACAATTTTCCCGAGAAATCTCCATCCATTTTCCTTTCCCCCCCACCCCCACACCGACAAGACTAGAGAAGTCCGTACATTTCTCTCTCTAGTAAACGTTTAATATCTGACCATCACCCCCTAGACGAGTCAACAAACCACAATCCTTGACTCGGTCTGTGTCCCCAAAAATCTAAAGAAACCCACATAAGGCCACCGCCCCCATTATTCATGATCTCGGGCTCCGTTCATTCCCCAGAATCCGAAGGAAAACCCTGTCTAACCCGCCCCAACATCGCTTCCAACACACACTCCCTTCCAAAATATTTCAAGAAACCTACCGTCATTCACTTTCTTTTCCACGGCACATTCACAATCAAACCAGTGCTATACAGAAATACCCCCGGCTACCATAGAAGTTCGAAACCCCTCCTTAACAGGAAATTATTCTATTTCCTAACAGATCATTGAGGCATGCAAGGCTCCCCTAAGCCTGCCCCTCGATCGTCATCCATCCACGACAACCTCACCACCATCCCAGAAATATCACCCATCCCAACTCGATAACCATAGTTATTCACCCATCTATTCTCTACCACTAGGAATAAACAACCCCAGTTCTCATAATCACTGAGGCATGCAAGTTTCTTTAAGAAAAATGCTCCTCAGTCACGTTCTTTTCCCTCCATAACCAAGAACTCCCTAACCATCTCTGAAAATCGTCCCGTCACCATCCCCGGCGATTGCCACCGTCCAACCATCTTTTCTCAGTCGCCATAGCCGAAGGCATGGCCAAATAAAGTCTTAAGACTAGCCCTGATCGTCACCTTGTTCCGAAAGAATACAAATCTTCGAATACCCAGTAGAACCCTCCCATCACACCCTATTCGAGGGAATGGCTAAACCAGGTTCATCCCCTTGGAACAGTCATTCTTATTCAATACCCCAACAACAAACCACCCAACCCTAGCAACTTCCTTAGGAAATCCCAGACAACCTGCTCCAAATAGAAGAAACCTAAGAAATAGGCCTTGGTGGAATAATTGGGTGATTTGACAGAAAAATCACCAAATAAAAATTTGGAAACCAAGTTCCGCTGAGAACGGTTAGCAAACCCACCAACCCCAGGTCCATAACCATCTGTCCCTTCGAGGAGACACTTCTCAATCCAGAAGAATCACCATACCAAATTTTCTGGTGAGAAGTGGTCACCCAAGTTTTCTACCCTAGATTCCTTTCTCCCCGTCTGGTAACCCTGAAACAATTACCAAATTCCTTGAAACCTAGCAATAACCTTTCCCCGAACCTATCCACCCCAGATGAAGCAGAGTTACCAAGAAGAGAATTACGACCGAGGCAGTTGAACGACCAAGAATAGGACAAAGAAGAGACGACGTTCACAGTCGGAAAAAAAAAGAAAAAAAATTAGGTATCTCAGCAGTTACACCTGCTTCAAATCAAAGAGAAACCCCGAGTCAGAATTGACACTCCCAGAGACAGACAAAGAAGACCCAGATAAAGACAATTCCGTTAATGAAGAATAGGACATTCAAAAGAGTAGTAAAACCGAGCATAAATACATCCAAGTAAAAGAAAACTTGGATAAGAAGTTTGGACAGAAACCCTGAGAAGAGATGAAAATCCGAGGTTTACATTTCAAAAAGAAATCTGAAAAATCCATTCGGAAGAAAAATCTCGGATTAAAATTAAAGGAAATCCTGAGTTAATCCTTTTAAGTGGGGTAGTAACCCAAACAAAAGAAAAGGTACTTGACCTCAAGAACTTGAGGATTAAAACAACTCAGGAAAAGTATTTCATCAAGTCACCCTAAGTACGACAGAAATTAATTGGATATATTTGGAAATAATGGAAACAAGTCTCAGTAATAAATTTCCCATCTATGGAAATGAGAAACAAATGGCTACGAAAAAAAGAGAATTTAAAAAATTTAAAAGGGAGAAGAAATTCCTTTTAATAAATATCGGAAATCCTTATCGACGCCGTAAGTTAGAGAAATACTAGAAGAAACCTTAGCCCTTCTTTCTAGCCCTAAATCTCGGGACGAGATTTCTTTTAAGTGGGGTAGCCCTGTGACACCCCGTCCTTTTAAAAAGCATTTAAAGTACATTTAAATATTTCACTTAATTAAATATAGTTCCCTTATTCCTCTTCTAATATTCAAAATATATTTTCTAAACAAAGTCATGCATACAATCTTGACATATGTGTTGCATTTGAGTGCTTTAGAACTTCCTCTCTAATCTCTAAAAATTCTAGGAGATAGAAATTCCCTCGAATCTCTCGGCCTAAGCATTAGGTTTAATATTCAAATCCAATTTGAATATTAAATTCCCGGTCTCAAATCTTCGTAAAATATTCTAGAAACTATCTCCCTGAAGCCTCACCTCAAAATCCCATTTACATTTGAATCTACATTCGAATTCAAACTCTAAATCATTTCCAAACAAATAGAAAACCCTTTTATTCACTAACGGGCCAAAACTCTCCTTTCAGCCCATCTCCCCTTGCAGCCTGAACCCAAAGTCTAGCTTCGCCCCCTGAATCTTCTTCTTGGTCCGTCCTCTCCCCTCCTCCCGGTCCGCGTGCGCAGCCCAGCCAGCCAGCCGGCCCACGGCCTGACCGGCCCAACTCCCCTCACCCGGCGCCCACACTTCCCCCGGCCTCGCTCAACGCTTGCGGCCCAGCTTGCCTCCTGCGGCCCGCGTCCCCAACGCGCGCGACCGCTCGGCCCAGCGCAGCCAGCCGCCTCCGGCCCATGCGCGCGCGCACAGCTTGGCCTGGCGCGGCCCAGCGCGCTCGGCCTGCACGCCCACGCTCGGCCCGGCCTCCCCGCGCGACCCGCGCGGCCCGCGCACTCCCCACCTCCCCGCTCGGCCCAGCGCGGGCAAACGGCCGAGCGGCCCACCCCGCGCACGCCCGCTCGGCCCACGCGGCCTGCTCCACCCCAACCCTACCCCTTCGTCTTCCTAGCGCCGCCGCCAGCCGCCGCCGCCGCCGGCGTCCGCCGCCGCCGCCGCTCCGGCGAGCCAACACCTCACCGGCACCTGCATACACCATCACAACCGCGCCGGCCTCCCTGTTCCGTTTTTCTCCTCGGCCTCCCTCCCCCTTGCCTTCCACACCGGCGCCATGGCAGCCCGGAGCCCAGCAGCCACCGCCTCTCTGCTCCATGCTGCTCCACTGCTCTGCCCCGTCTGCGCCAGAGGACGTGCCGGCCTGCTGCCATGTGGCCCCACCCCGACGCCCACGCAGGAGGCCGACCGAGCTGAGCACGAGGAGCTCGCTCCTGCCTGCCTCGCAGGCGACCTCGCCCCCTCCAGACACACCACGTAACTCCGTCGTACACCTGAGCTCGCCAGCCGGCCGCTCACCTCGCCACGCGCCGCTGGCTACCCTTGGCCGCGCTCCACGTCCCAGGCCCTCCCTTCCTTGGCCCCGACGCCACAGCCGGCCTGAAGGCGGCAACCCGAGCCCCTCGCTCCGTGGCCTATAAAAGGCCACCCCTGTGCGTTCCCAGCACTCCCACGCTCACCCAACACAACACACGAGAGCCCAGTCTCAGCACACACACGAGCTCATGCTCTCACACACGCACAAGAGCTTGAGCTACGTAACGCTGGAGCTGCCCACGCACAATAGAAAAGGTGCCCAAGTGCTGCTCTGCTCTGTTCCCGGTACGCCCGGAAACGTCCAACCAGCGGAGAGCTTTAGTCATACCACACTCTCAAGGTAAAACCACCCACACATCCACACCTTGAATTATTGATTCAGGAGCCACTAATCACATGACAGGAGCATCCAACCTTTTCACTTCCTACACTCCTTGTTCAGGGAGAATTTTGGGAACTGGGACGGTGCATGAGGGACTCTACTATCTTGATGAAGGGAGTGATGAAGTTGCTCTTGCATCTAAAATGTCTCCATGTCAAGAATTATTGTTACTACACCGCAGGCTTGGGCATCCCTCTTTTGCTTCTATGTCTCTTCGCTATTCATCGCCTTTTAATGCTTGTCCTAGGGAATCTCTTGTATGCGATGCTTGTGAGCTTGCTAAACATACAAGGGTTCCCTATCCTATTTTTGGTTTGAGAAGTGAAAAACCATTTGATGTAATTCATTCTGATGTTTGGGGACCATGTGAAGTTTCTACTGTTTTGGGACATTGATGGTCTGTGACTTTTATTGATGGTTGCAGTCGGTTTACTGGGCTTTATTTGTTGAAGCATAAATGTGATGTTTTCCCTGTTTTTCAAGAGTTATCTGCTCACATTAAAAATCAATTTGCAGCACCATTAAGGTATTACATTCAGATAATGGTACGAAGTATGTTAATCAAGAGTTTGAAAGTTTCCTTACCTTGAATGGTATAGAACACCAAACAACTTGTGTTAACACTCCAGAGCAAAATGGTGGTGCTGAACGAAAAAACAGGCATTTACTTGAGGTTGCTCGCTCTCTTATGTTCACAATGAATGTTCCTAAATTTCTTTGGGGGGGAAGCTATTAAGACAGCAACATATTTGATCAATCGTATGCCCCTTCGTGTTCTTGAGCATAAATCTCCTGCTGAATTACTTTTGAACTCTAATGATTTTGGTGTTTCTCCAGAGGTCTTTGGATGTGTTTACTTTGTTGATTACTACAGGAGTGATGTTAGCAAACTTGATCCATGTGTGGTCAAGTGTGTGTTTGTTGGTTACTCTCCTACTCAAAAGGGCTATCGTTGTTGGTGTCCATCTAAACGTCGTTTTTTGTGAGTATGATTGTAACTTTCCGTGAGTTTGAACCATATTATGAGTCAACCAATGATACTGGCATTACTCTTACCCCACCTGAAGTGCAACAGGAGGGGGAGAGTAATAGTGGAGGTATTCCTACAGGTTCTGCCCTTGTTCCTCCTTCAGGTGATTCTTGTTCTCCTTCAGGTGATTCTTGATTTGGTGATTCTGTTGGTAGTCAAGGGGAGGGATTTAATAATAATTTTGGTGGTGCTGGTGGTAATAATTCTTGTCATGGAGACATACAAAACAATGCCCCTTTTGATAACGGAGAGTCTCTTATGCATGAGGACCCAGGTACCAACTTACCCTCTCTTAATCCTAATGCCCCATCTAGCACTATAGAGCAAGGGGATAATCAACTTTCTGCATAACCTTCTCCTGACACTGATATACCTATAGCTCTAAGAAAACCAACTAGAACTCCTAATATTCTAGCACACCTTAGAGATTATTTTGGTTACAAACATGACATCTCCAACTTTGTTTCTTATAAAAATTTGAGCCCATCCTTCAAAAATTTTATTGCCTCTCTTGATTCTGTGTCCATACCTACTAACTGGAAATCAATAAAAGAGGATCCTAAGTGGAAGGCGGCAATGCTTGACGAGATGAGAGCCTTAGAAAATAAATAAAACTTGGGAGCTTGTGGATCTACTGCAAGGTAAGCAACCTGTTGGGTGCAAGTGAGTTTTTACCATCAAACATACACCTGAAGGGAAAATTGATAGATATAAAGCACGTCTTGTGGCAAAAGGGTATACCCAGACTTGTAGGATTGATTATGATGAGACTTTTGCTCCTGTTGCTAAGATGAATTCGGTGAGAACTCTTATATCTTGTGCTACCAACTTGGATTGGGATATTTATCAGATGGATGTTAAAAATGTCTTTCTTCATGGTGATCTGAATGAAGAAGTATATATGCACATACCACCTAGCTTTGAAACAGATCAAACAAATGGAAAGGTGCTTCGATTGCACCAATCTCTGTATGGATTGAAACAATCACCGAGAGCTTGGTTTGATCGTTTCAGACGATCAATGCTTAAAAGGGGCTATTGCCAGAGCAATGTTGATCATACACTATTTTATAAGCATGCTGCTAACAAAGTTGCAATTCTCATAGTGTATGTAGATGATATTGTGATCATTGGTGATGATTGTGTTGAGATTTCAAATCTGAAAAATTATCTTGCACAAGAATTTGAAGTGGAAGACCTCGGTCAGTTGAGGTATTTCCTTGGAATTGAAATATCTCGTGGTTCAAAAGGGATATTCCTCTCTAAAAAAAATATGTGCTAGATCTTCTCAAGGAAATAGGTATGTTGGGATGCCGTCCTGCAGCCACACCTATTGAGTAAAATCATCGCTTGGTTAAAAACATGGGAACTCCGGTGGATCAGGAGTCTTATCAAAGACTTGTTGGGAGGCTCATTTATCTCTCCCACACTCGTCCTGATATTGCATTTGCGTTTAGTGTGGTGAATCAATTTATGCATGATCCTAGGTCATCACACATGGATGCTGTTTACCGCATTTTGAGATATCTCAAAAGTTGTCCAGGGAAGGGCCTCTTATACACCAAACAAGAAAATTTGAAAGTTGAATGTTATACTGATGCTGATTGGGCTGGTTCTTTGGATGATAGATGGTCTACTTCTGGATATTGTACCTTTGTTGGAGGTAATCTGGTTGCTTGGCGCAGTAAGAAGCAAAGTGTTGTTGCGCGCTCTACTGTCGAGGCTGAATTTCGTGCTATGGCTCATGCTGTATGTGAGTTGTTGTGGCTACAGATTCTCCTAAGAGAATTGAAATTGTTGGAGAGAAGGTCCCTGATGCTATATTGTGATAACAAAGCGACTATTGATATAGCCAACAATCCTGTTTATCATGATAGAACCAAACATATTGAGATCGACCGTCACTTCATTAAGGAGAAATTGGATGCAGGAATAATTTGCTTGTCTTATGTAAAGTCTGCTAGTCAGGTGGCAGATATTTTTACCAAAAGGCTGTCTGAAAAAAACCTTTTCTATATTCTGTAGCAAGATGGGTCTGTATAATGTCTTTTCCCCATCTTGAGGGGGAGTATTGGTGTACGTTGTAAATGTAAGTAGAGTTAGGGGCCAAAGTGTAAAAAGGACAAAGAGATAAGGTGGAGTACAGAGAAGGATCAAGATCGATCCATTCAGTTTTTCTCCTCAACTTTACCGTTCATCTTCTTCCCCCCTTCAACCTTATCCTCTAGATTCCTCTTAAATCCACCATTACAACAATCACTCTGTCATTTTACTAAATTCACGTGCCTCACATAATGAAAAGATTGTCCTTGATGTAACAACATTTTGCTGAATTTATGAAGATCGTCGAGAGCTTAGTTTTAAAAGGAGACATTTTTATTTGTCTTTGAAGTCATTTAAAAAAAATTAACCAAGTTTATAACAAAATACACAGCATCTAAAGTGTATTTCTTTGTTTCTTTAATAGCACCTCCCCCTCCAAAACAAAATACACAGCATCTAAAAGTATATTTCTTTGTTTCTTTATTAGCACCTCCCCATCCAAAACTTACTTAGCTGTGGGCTCCTTTTCCATGCATTGAGTTTAAAGCAGGTGAGCAACCATTAATCATGTAGTCCTGCCCCAAGTAGCTTAAAACTCGAAATGTCTAATTAGTCAATTAGACATAGGTCTAATTAAAGTGAGTTGGGCGATGATGATGTGCCTATATATCCTCGATACCACTATATCGTTGGGTTTCGGCTTATTTACATACTTTTCCCGTAAAGTATTATTATCATTAGGAATTTGGTGAGCATCTTATTTTATTTGCTCACATACAGTATCAATTATCTACCTGCTTTGTTATTTATACTAATTATCTCTGCTATATGCAATCTTATATGAACTAAATATACGCCGTTGTTTGGTAATTTTGGTAGTTTGATTGAATTTCTTGCGATTTCTAAAAGTTTATAACGAGCAAAGCAGGCTTTACCGTCACGGCGTCACCGACTCGATTCGACTGGTTTCGGAAGGAGTAAAGGACGCGGACCCGCATCTCCTTTGAGCCGTCCAGGCGCACCCGACCCGACCCGCACGGAAAACCTCGCGCTGCTTAGGCTTAGCAACCCCGACCTCGCCGGCGGCGAGCGGTGCCCATGGCGGACGGCGGCGAGATGGACGAGGAGGCGATGCGGGCCTTCTTCCCGGTTTCCTTCGGCAAGGCCCCCGCGCGCCCCAGCTCCGCGGCCTCCTCCTCCGCCCACTCCTCCACCCTCCGCAAGCCCCAGAACCCTAGTAACCCCAAGCCCTCCGCCTCCACCGCCGCTGAAGACGACGGCGGCTCCATGATTGGTCCCCCTCGGCCGCCTCCGGCGCCCGCAGGGGAGGGCGAGGACGGCGACGGCATGATCGGGCCGCCTCGCCCCCCGCCGCCCTCCACTCACGGCGAGGGGGAGGATGACGAGGGTGGCGCCATGATTGGGCCACCTCGGCCGCCGCCAGAGGATGACGACGACGACGACGATGACGATGACGACGACGATATGGAGGACGATGGCGATGTCGGGTTCAATCGGATCCCTCTCAGCAACGAAATTGTTCTGCGGGGGCACACCAAGGTAACTGCGAGCGATGTGCTCCTGCCTTCCTCCATTTTTTTTGTTGTTGCTATATGGATTATTTGGCCTTGCATCTAGCTTTGCTCGATTGCTTTAGGGCGCCATTTGGATTAACACTTTTCTGAGGTAATGTTGCCGAATTAAGTTGGTTTCAAGAGACGAAAGTGTCAAAGATTTTTCTGTTAGCTGATTATGGTTTTGTTATAGAATACAACCCAAAGGAGGCAGATATATTGCTGAAGGTGTTAAAGTTGGTTTTATTATAGTGAAATGGCAAATGAATATCAACTGTTGGTTATCTTGAGTTACAAGCAGTTAAATCAATGGTAAAGTTGGATTTAAATTTTGAGTGCTTAAAATTTTAGCAAAATATCAACTGGGGTGCTCTAATTGGTAGATGATGGGCTGATCTGATAGTATAGTTCCACAAACAGAATTGTGTCTTTTCTTATTTATGAGATTGCAAAACTGGTAGACATTCAGATTGTGTTGCTATATTTTCCACTACATGCATTTTACTGGTTAATAATCACACTATTTGTTCCCAGGTTGTCTCAGCCCTTGCCGTTGATCACACAGGATCCAGAGTGCTATCTGGTAGCTATGATTATACAGTGCGTATGTATGATTTCCAGGGTATGAATTCAAAGCTGCAATCATTCAGACAATTGGAACCCTTTGAGGGCCATCAAGTTCGTAGCCTAAGTTGGAGTCCAACGTCTGATCGATTCTTATGTGTTACCGGTTCAGCTCAGGCCAAGGTATTCTTGTTCTTGTAACCTTTCAGAATTTTCCAGTACTTTCTCCACTAGAGCTGAAAAGTTGTTATTTACCCTTATGCTTTAAATCAGATTTATGACCGTGATGGGCTTACGCTCGGCGAGTTTGTTAAGGGCGATATGTATATCCGTGATTTGAAGAATACAAAAGGTCACATTTCTGGGCTGACAGGTGGTGAGTGGAATCCAAAGGCAAAAGAGACTATTTTGACCTCATCTGAAGATGGATCCATACGTCTCTGGGATGTGTCAGACTTTAAAAGCCAAAAGCAGGTATTTTGATATTCTATTTCTATTTGCCAGACAGTAACAGATTGCATCTAAAATATAAGAGACCCTTGGAAGCAATTGGTTTAGTTTACTACTTGGTTGCTCAGAATCCATCATTTTCTATTACAACTATTCAAAACTTTTATTATCTGAAATGTGAATAGCTGAAGCTTGGCGATTACTTTGTAAACAGGTCATCAAACCTAAGCTAGTAAGACCAATGCGAATTCCTGTTACATCATGTGCATGGGACCATGAAGGAAAACGAATTGTGGCTGGCATAGGAGATGGTTCGATACAGGTATATAATTTCCTGTAGAATCCCTATTTTTCCTTATCACTTTGAAGTTCAGTAAATTGTTTGTTGAAATGATCTCTGACCTACATACTTTATCCTCTGTAGCTGTGGACTATAAAAACTGGATGGGGTAGCAGACCAGATATCCATGTTGAGAAAACACATACAGAGGATATTACTGGAGTTAAATTTTCAACAGATGGACAGATTCTTCTGTCAAGAAGTATGGATAGTACTCTGAAGGTAATTTACTTGACCCTTGAAGATTGAAAACTTCAATCCTTCGTATTGACTTTTAACTTGATTTTGAGGGGAGGTTAACCATTCATGATTATTATTGACTTGCAACGTTGTACTGTAGCCATGTGAATATGTGATTATAGTGAGCATTCCCTTGTTCTTCGTTCCTTTTTATTATTGCATGATGGCTAATTGGGATACTATACATTGGCATATGCAGATATGGGATCTGAGAAGAATGAAGACTCCTTTGAAAGTGTTTGAAGATTTGCCAAATCACTATGCTGAGACAAATGCAGCCTTTAGCCCAGATGAGCAACTTATTTTTACAGGAACCTCTATTGAAAAGGATGGCGACAATGGGGGACTACTCTGTTTCTTTGATAGAAAGAGACTTGAGCTTGTATCGAGGGTGGGGATTTCACCAAATTACAGTGTGATAAGGTGCCTATGGCATCCAAGGATCAACCAGGTTCTCTTTTTCCTGTACTACTCGATGAATTTCAACTGGTGAATACTTATTTTAAAGGATATTATTAAACTTCTTTGTTTTCCTTTAGGTGTTTGCTACAGTTGGGGACAAGAAAGAAGGTGGGACTCATATCCTTTATGATCCTTCTATTAGTCAGAGGGGAGCTCTTGTATGTGTTGGACGGGCACCAAGGAAAAAGTCTGTCGACGACTTTGAGGTGCAACCCGTCATACACAATCCACATGCATTACCACTTTTCAGAGATCAACCAAGTCGTAAACGTCAAAGAGAGAAGATACTGAAAGACCCGCTCAAATCACACAAACCAGAAGCACCTGTTAATGGCCCTGGATTTGGTGGAAGAGTTGGTACTACAAAAGGCAGTTTACTGACACAGTACCTCTTGAAGGTACACATACTTAATTTCTCCTTGTGTTTTGTATGTATGATGGGCTTAGGGTTGTTTCATATTTTTCTTTTCCTTTCCTTTGTTCTTTTTTGTATGTCTCACTACTAGGGATTCAATTCAACTGACGCCACATATTTTGCCCTATTTATGTGTTATACAGGAAGGTGGTTTAATTAAGGATACCTGGATGGATGAAGATCCAAGAGAAGCAATTTTGAAATATGCTGATGCTGCCGAGAAAGATCCAAAGTTTATTGCGCCAGCTTATTCTCAAACCCAGCCAAAACCTGTCTTTGCAGAGTCTGATTCAGATAATGAAGAGAAATAACCATATGTCTAGTTACCTAAGCTAGCATACACCTGTATTCTATTTTCTGACAGCTGTCAACTTATTGCATGAGTCCTGTAACCTGTGTATTAACAACGGAGAAACAAAAGAGCATCTATAAGAATCTTGAAGACAAAAGGTACAGCAAGTCTTTTTCAGTATTATGTTTAATTTTTAGAATGGATGATAGGAGCTCTGCCTACTCATTGAAAAATGGATATGATTTAGTTATTACAACAGTTCAGCACTACATCCTCTTTGGTTTGTTGGATGTTGTACCCAATATATGTACTTATAGGTAAGAAAGAGGGGCAAATTTAAGACTTGACATGTAACTTTTAGTGAACTGATTGCAGTCTACCCTGATTGCTTGGACATCTGTGTGTATTCATTTTTTTTTTGTTTTGTTGGAAGATATTCCTAGGATTGTGAAAGCTATTACTACCTCCGTTCCAAATTATAGGTCTTTTTGGCTTTTCTAGGTTCATCATCTTTGTTACGCACCTAGATAAACGCTATGCCTAGATTCATAACAAAATCTATGAACCTAGAAAAGCTAAAACGACCTATAATTTGGAACGGAGGTATTATTTCTTTTTTCATACTTAAACTTTATGTTCCAAACCAGTTATGAAAAAGTGGATTATCATCTTGTTACTAATGGTCCAATTAGCTACTGGGCCTGGATATATCAACCAGATCAAGATATGGATAATATGATTCTCACTTGCAGGTCTTTATAACAGTCACATTCCTTCATTTATTAAGCTTTCTGCATGAATGCATCTTTACGGTCAATAAGTCATTGGAGTATAACGACATTCTGCTGTTTATTATCTCACTAGTCGCTAGAAATGTGAGAGTAGAAACCCTATTTGTCTTCAAGTCAAGATTAGTAGATCATCTTTGATGATGTGCATTGTCAGTTTGCAGAGTTAACTGCTGGGAGAGGGAGATTCTCTGTTTCTCTTTGCAATTTCATGGAAGAGTCCTCATCAAGGGAACAAGGAATGCAAGGTGGCATAGGCATCCGTCGAGTTCCCTGGCAACCGAACCATTCTCAGCATTTTCTTCTTATGGCATTATGTGGTCCTTTTGTCACGCTTTACCCATGCGATCACAGTCCTATCTGTATTTGGTTTAAGTGTAACTGTTGTGTGGAATGCAGCCGACGTTTGGCCAGTTTCCACTTTGTTGTTTGATGTTTCGGCCATCTTTTTTTTTTATGACGAAAACAGTTTCTTTTCCCATTATAGTTTCTGTTGTTGCCAGTGCTGCAACTTGAGAGACGCATCTGCTGTCTAATGGTGATGAATCATGGCTGACCGCACCCACTTTAGCATGTTGCTGGTAACCTTGTCAGCTGTCATCAGTTATGATATCAGGTATTTTTCCTTCATTGTTTTTCTGCCATCTATTATGATCTTGAGTTACCTTTTAGGAGTTTATGATCTTGAGTTGACGTCATACCTAAGTGTGCTGACACGAACGGTGAGCGTGTACGCCGTCAGGCTGCCGCCAGGAGGTTGCTGGTTGCGAGCCTGTGATTCTTTGAAGCCTCTCACAGGCGGATGCTAAGTCATCTTGGTCCAGCGAGCAGTTTCTGTGGAATCACCGGCGGATGCTTGTGTTCCTGCGAGCAGTTTCAGTTCATACAGCTAAACAATCTGCCTAATCATAAGCCAAATGGCTCTCAACCATAGCCACCTCAGATCTTGTCCGTTGCTACAACTACAGTTGTTTGACCAAATCTTATGGATCGAAGAATCAGCAGAGTTTCACGCATCAAATTGCACCTATGCACCTAGATTCCACAGAATTTCTTTGCACTTGATTGACGCAGACGACTATGGATGGGGTTCTAGACTTCTACGGAGTAGCTAATTACCAAGATGTATTCTCTCAAATCTCAATTCACCTTGATCGCATCGCCCACCATCTTGTCAACTTTGATGAGGCTTTGACACCAACACAGACTCCAACGGAGGAATTTCCTGTCCCTTCCACAAGAAATGAGGCAGCAAACGCCAACGCGGAAACCAGCAGCACCGGGAAGTCTGCACATCTTCGGAACTGAACAAGACACGCACGATGACAACGAAATCGCCTTGCCATGCCAGTCACGCACAAGAGTTGTTTAACCACCAATAACGGCGGCAAACGATTCAATTCAGCTCACTTCCCCATTGGAATATGACAGTTACTGTTAACAAACAAGGAATGCTAAAACAGCGTATTGTTTTTAAGAACCGCATTCTATAGAGAATGTACGTTCATGAATAATGAAATGGATATTTGATCAGGAAGCTGACTGTACCCGCCATTGTATTGGTTGACTGTCTCTTGAAGATATCCAACCATCAAAACCAGCCCTAACAGTTTGTCCTTGCGCTGCAGACAGAAGGGTCAGAACATGGGAATGAAGATGATACAGAAATGCAGACGTTGACCTGGATATAAAACTTCTTGCTTTGCAATGGAGACAAGTAGAGTATAAAAGGATAACCATCCTACATAGCTCAAACACAGAACTCGACTAATCCGTATATTCGTCAATCATCGGCGCCATCTTCATAAGTTACTATCTCAAAAATCTTCAGCAACGATTGTTGCTCTGCTGCTCAAAGATCAATAGAGAGAGTAATGTAAGTTAACTGTTCTACTTCCCCTCGATTGTGTTTGATGTTTGATGAAGCAAAACTCTGTCCTAGGAAAACTTCTCTCTTCCTTTGGTGCAAAGAATTTTCTGAGATAAACATTATTTTCTTCAAGTGTACACAGTTGGAATTTTCAACTCATAGAAAACCAAAACTTACACTAATAAGCTATGGTTAACAGATAAACAGAAACAAATAGTAGAAGTCTTTTTTATCCCAACCAAATCGAGGGGTAAAAGGAAAACTGCTACATCAGCGGTAAGTAGAGGGTATGTGGTTCTTATGGCGTTGCCTAGGCTAGGCGCCCAGGCGCTCCCCTTGTTTTGGCCTAAGGCGTCGCCTTAGCCCGCCTAGGCGGCTGGAAGGCGGTGGGTCGCCTCGCCTCGCCTTACCGCCATAAGAACCATACGCCATTTTCTGAACAATGTCATACAAACCTTAGGCTACTGCAGTGCAGAGGATACATTCAGAAAAACAAGTGAAAAATATATGCAATGGATGATTCATAACTTATTTGACAATTTAGACATAAACAGACAGATTTTGACATTTCAGAATAATTTGAATTTCGGAAAGTTGTGTTGCTAGCATGCTCAGCCCTCAGGTTACATATATGTACTCAGTTTTCTTCTACAGTCCAAAAAACTCCATACACAACTAAAATCGAAAAAATAACTGGTGACATTATTATCTGCAATATAGTTCTTGATAAGATTGATTCATATATGCTCACTGTTTCAAGACAGTCACTAGAATGGGGAAACTAGTGGCAGCAATCGGCAGGTTCTTCTGCTTTGTACAGGTGAACCAGTCAACAGTAGGCATCAAAGAGAAATTTGGGAAGTTTGAGGAAGTCCTCAATCCTGGATGCCATTTCATGCCATGGATCATCGGAAATCGTGTCACCGGGCAGCTCACACTAAGGCTTAGGCAGCTTGATGTCCGCTGTGAAACAAAGACAAAGGTACTGTGATATCTAACTTCTGACATCTCACAAGTCAGATTCAGCTTCCATATGATCATCACAGAGATTTGTTACAATACCTATTAGATTTACCATATATTTTCAGATAGGATTCTTCTGATCTTTTTGCTCCACTTATTACAATTGTTGATGGAATATGATTTATGAACTTATTTTATATATGTATCCTCTCACAGGATAATGTTTTGTCACTGTTGTTGCATCCATTCAATACCGAGCAATGGAAGACAAAGCAAGTGATGCATACTACAAGCTGAGCAACCCAAAAGCTCAAATTCAATCATATGTCTTTGATGGTAAGGCTAATTTCTAGTATACTCTCGATTTCGAATAGTTATCCAAACTGCCTCATGCTCGGAGGGACAAAATCAAAGTAGAGGTCAATGGAATTGCAGCATTGGACCATTTTACCCATACGAAATATAACCTGTTAGAAACACATCACATCTTTCACAGCACTTATAAGATGGAAAATTTGTAATAATTTAACTACACTCCTTTACTCCAATAATGAAAAAAGCTATTTTGAACCAGAATCTGTAAACTGGTTGTCAAGGATTCAGATAACATTAGGATATTGACAATGCTGAAGATGAAAGTTTGATAAGGCATATACAAAATTTAATTAAATATGCAGCTGCTTTATAATAAATCAAACAGACATATCCAGTTGAATCTCACTGGTCTCTTTCTTCGCAGGTATAAGGGCAAGTGTTCCAAAAACTAGAACTGGATGATGCTTTTGAACAAAAGAATGAAATAGCAAGCTGTGGAGGAGGAACTTGAAAAGGCAATGTTTGCTATGGTTATGAGATTGTGCAAACACTGATTGGTGATATAGAACCAGATGAGAAGGTAAAAGGGCTATGAATGAAATTAATGCTGGTATGTGTCTATCTACGTTGGCGAATCTTTCTTTTGGGCTATGATGAATGTACTCATACAATTCGCAAATGAAATTAGAAGAAAATTTTCTGTTCGTTTTTAGTAACATTTAATCTGAAGAGTAGTAGAGTATGGCAATTTCATTATATCAACAGTAATCGATCTAAAATCCTAAGGTTGGTTCTGTAAAGAGTAACAAATCAATCACTTGCCACTTGATATCACATAATATACTGCATCGCAATGTTTAGTACTAACCACCCTTTTCCGTATGTTTTCAGCTGCAAGACTCCGTGTTGCGCAAATGAGAAGGCAGAGGCAAGAAGATCATTCAGATCAAAGAGCTGAGGGTGAGGCTGAAGCCAAGTAGCTCTCGGGTCTTGGCTTGCAAGGCAGCGCCAAGCCATATTGAGCGGGCTAAGAGATAGCGGGCTTGGCTTTAGCGGCAATGTGCCTGGACTTCAGCTAAGGATGTGATGGATTTAGTCTGCTCACTCAGTACTTTGACACCATGAAAGAGATCGGAGCAGCATCGTAAATCTTCTGCAGTTTTCCTCCACATGGTCCTGGTGCTGTTGCAGACATTGCTAGTCAGATTCGTGATGGATTTCTTCAGGCATCTACTCATCAGACAAATTGATATATTGTACTGAAAGCAAGATTTCCATTAAACATGAATCTGGCTTGGCAAGCTTATCCTACTATAACTGAGTGGGCCTTTACATTCCTTAAGAATATAATGTGAGACAGTTAAAGTATCAAGCTTGTATATAGTTTGTGCTTAAAGAATGGAGTTTGAGCCCTTACAAGAATCTAGTTAATTATTTTGGTGTGAATGCATGACATGTGAGAGCTCTAAAAATAATGTCGCATTGTATCTTTTGTAACTTTGATACACAGCTTTGATTTCAGAAACTTCACTAGTCCATTTGTAGGTTTACACAATACACATCTATGTCTTATCATATTTTGCCAGATAGCTGCACATGCAAGCAAAACTTGCATTATTAAGCCAAATAGGAAACCAAGGTTACAGCTAAGAACTGCAACCTTATCAAGATAGGCAACAACAAATCACACCAAATGGACTAACAGGATTAACATCTACATGACCCAAATGGGCATTAAGCTACTGAAATTAGATCAACCACATCAATCAAAACCTAGAGATTGCAGGATTGACACCTCAAGTTCTGCCCATTTCATTTCAACATCCCATACTCAGGACAAATT